>CM046846.1:15242333-15462333 GCA_025618425.1 Heliocidaris tuberculata
TAGCTGTATTTTGTGTTGATCTGATGGCTAGCTGCGCTTTTTGTTGGCTTTCCCTGGCCTGGGCAATTGTATGGTGGTGGTGGTGTGTCCAAATTTCGCCGATGTCCATATTTCACACAAAGGGCAATATCTCAAAAACTAGAAAAGATTTCGAAAATAAGAGAGCACCATTACCTTTTCATGCTTTTTGGATAGAGGAAACTGAAATTACATAGGGACGAAATTTTCTTTGAATTGGTTGAGAAATTATGAAAATATTGAAAACAGATTGGCACATTTCGCTATATTTGCATTTGTTCCGAAAAAATATGAAGTTACTGACAAGGTTCTTTCTAGAAATCTTCATTTTCAGAGAAGATGTCATGATATCAAACTTTTAAAGAGAAGGTTGAGTTCTGTCAGAGGTGGAAAATGATTTTGTGAGCTTTCTCATTCTTTTTATGTGAGTTTGGAAGAACATCATACTAGAAATATCCCCTGAAAACGATAGCTCTTCAAATGCCCTCATATTCGAAATATGACAAGAAATAGCTGAAATGTTCGGGCCGAACATTCATGCCACTTGTGTGTGCAATCCCAGATACCCATTTCTGTGTACAGTTCATGTGTCTTTCAGCAAGATTGGGTCTATTTCTTATCATTTTGATGATTCCAAAACCTCACAGTATGAAACAATTCTTAGATTTTAGACATGATCAACCTTTCCCAATTGCTTTGAGACAGTTTCTTTCGCAATGTAATAGTAAGAACAGAACTCAACTTTATCTTTGAGTAAAAAGTGATAACAATTTAACAAATGATGGGGTCTATGTTAATTTGCCTTGCAAATGATGAAATTTTCTTACCTTTGATGGATTGCTTCATTTGAAAAATTAGCCATAAACTCATGTGTGTGACGTTTGGACTTGTTGATTTTATGACCTTTTTTTTTCAGTTGCAGCACGTTGTGATCCAACATCAATTTTAAGATCGCAATACCTCTGAATTTCTTTGTTGATTAGTTTTCTTGTTGGACTTATTTTTAGTCTAAAATTTTGCTTTCTGTTTGGTATAAAAATCGATCTAAATGGCTTACTGTGGGATATGAGAAATCATGGATCGAATATCACATTTCTAACAATTTTTTTATATGTGTGCTAACTTTGGTGACCCCATCATAACTTAGAGGTTAGATTCTTTGCTCAAGCTTCGTAACAAAAAAACTAATCGGCCATCTCATGAATTAATCCACCACTCTTTGCATGCACATGACATAGGTCTGACATAGGTCTGCTTGTGTGTTAAGTTTATGGAAGCTTCCATAAACTTAACACACAAGCTGATGCAGCTTGGAGTGAACAGAGTGGGGGACTATTTCATGTGAATGCAAAATACTCTTACCTAAAACATACCAAAGATATACAATGACATGGCAGTGTTCATGTTGTTTACATGCTTTACTGGTATTCAAATTTTTAGTAGTTTTGTTTAGATACTTGTTCGTTGTAGATTTTCAGACCGAAAAGTAAAAAGATACATAGGCCAATGTGATAAACTTCTTGCCATCATCATTGCTAATCTATCTGTTTAGGTGCTTTAAATGATTACATTCCAATTTCCAAATTATTTGCTGTCTTATCATTCAAAACCTGGTCACACATCATTTATCAATATTATGAATATGACTATTTCTACTATGCACCAGGGAAGCAGGAGATCAATTTTCCATATTGGGACATCGTAGTAATCACTGCCGGGGATGAAGACCAGAAGATAGCCTACGACCTTCAGCTGAAGGAGAAGTTGGCACGGCAACAGCTACCCCTAGGCACCAAGTATCATGTACTCAAAGATCCTGGAGATGTCAAGATAGGTAAAAAAAAACCTCTTCAAGTTTACCTAGAAGAGTTGAAATTGATTTCCTGTCTTTCATCTGGATATTTTCTACAATGAGGAGGAGGAATAAGGGTTCCATGTTTAAAGGGGAATGAAAGGCAACAAACATTAGCCGATAATCATGTAGATAATTGTTAGCCTGTTAAAAATACCTTGAAATTACTCCTATTTGATTATTTAAGGAGAACAATGTCTCAAAATGTTCCAGTTTCCTTGCTATACATTATCCCATGGGGGCTGTCATTTTCTTTACAAATTAATGTCAGAACAGTGCTATTTGTGAGATACCCACTGACCTGTATACTAGCTATGATGACACTCATGATCACCTGTGGAATGCATGACATTGGATTTCATCATAATAAACCATTATTGTAGTCATGTACATTCAAATGAAGGGATTTTTATCCTGTCATGTAACCTAATTGTGTCAAGATGTTTGGTTCAGATGTTTCATAGGTGAGGCGGTTTCTCTTGTTTAAGTAGGATTTGGCATGTTTAACACAAGTTGTTAAGTGGTCAGACAAAGGTTTGTCAGTTATTCAAAGAAGTGACAAAGACCTACATACAACTGCTCCATACAACATCACCTGTGCGAGATTTGGGATACCAAGATGGCTGCCATTTTACAATGGTGGCTTTGGTTGTACAATAGTTATTTATTATGCAACACCATATCCATTGTGAACAGGTAAATGGACATGTACTACTATGACATTACAGTTTTTCAAAACGGCAGCCCCCATGGGATAATATCTAGCAAGGAATCTGCAAACTTTAGAGAGATTGTTCTCCTTACTGAACAATCAAATAGGAATATTTTCAAGATATTTTGAACAGGCTGTCTAACCTTCCAGTTTTATTGAGTTTCATTCTCCTTTAATATTTGACATAGAATATTTTCCCTTATAAATGCAAATGTTATTGGTCAGCTACACAAATAAAATTACATTTGTACTACATTTACAGGCACTACAGAGGCTCAAGACAAGGTGAAAGTGCACTATTTATCTTGATATACCTTGATGTTGGGCTTAAGTATAACATACTTATTTGCCCCTCTGCATCTGCTTGTGTGAGCTATCTGCAGGTTTTGTTACTGTTTGATGCATGCATAGGTCAGACATTGCAAAAAGTAACATCAGGGTCGAAACAGTCAAACTTTTGCTTCCATGCTTTTTCTAAGTTGGACTTAAATGAATTCACACTATTTCTATCATTGACTTCTGATGGGAGATTGTTCCACAAGTTTATTATACATTGAGAAAAGTCTCTTTGTCTTATCCCTGTGTTGGAACGGAGTTTACTAAGTTTTCTTGAATGACCTCTTGTTCTAGACTGAGACTAAATCTGAGCTATCCAAGTCTTCAATTCCATGAATGATCTTAAATTTCTGGATCATGTCTGCTCTGTGTCTCCTATAGGATAAGGTATATGTAGGTAACTTCAATTTCTGCAGGTGATCCATGTAGCTCAGGTTCCTTAAACAAGGTATCAGTTTAGTAGCTCTACGTTGTACTTTTTCAGTTTAGTTTTATCTTTCTTTGAGATATGGGTGCCAAACACTAGTACACTATTCCAAAGATGGATGATTTATTGACTTGTATAACTGTACTAATCCTCTTTCATCTACATGTAGGTTTGAGAAGGTTCTCTTAATCAATCCAAGGAGACGATAAGCCTTGGCACATACCTTGTCAACATGTATGGAGAATTGTAGATTAGTATCAAAAGTCACTCCAAAATCATTTTCCTCTATTACTTCTAAGATTAAGGAGTTATCATCAGGCTTGAGTCGATAACCCAGTCCTGGATTTTTCCTCCAGATAGACATCACTTTGCACTTCTTTTGATTGAAGGATAACTGCCATTCATTATCCCAAGACGAAAGTCTGAACAAGTCCTCTTTGAGGATTAAATCATCATCTTCTTCTTGTCGTGGAGCATTGAGTTTAGTGTCATCAGCGAATAGCTTAACTGTTGATTTTTCAGATATCACCTCGGGCAAGTCATTGATAAAAAAATAACAAGTATCGGGCCAAGAACGCTTTCTTGTGGAATTCTGCTATTTATTGTGCATTGGCTAGAGACGGCTCCATCTACATGTACTACTACTACCCATTAGTTGCGGTACATGATGAATGCTTTAATCCACCTCCATACTTCCCACAAATGCCACATCCTTCAATTTCATAAGTAGTCTTGTAAGTGGAGCAGTGTCAAAGGCCTTACAATGATCCAGATATATACAGTCCGTGATTTCTTTAGCATCAAGGGCAGTACTCCAATCATTCATAACTTCTAGTCACAAGTTAGAGCAAGATCTTTCTTTCCTGAAGCCGTGTTGGTGTGGTGTAAGACGATTGTTGCTTTCTAAATGATCTGTTATCGAATCTCTGAGAAGCGTTTCCATAATCTTGCAAACAGCACTGGTAAGACTTACAGGTCAATTATTCCCTGGATCACATTTAGGTCATTTGTTACAGATGGGAACCACCTTTGCAGATCGCCATGCTTCTGGTACTTGTCCAGTATCTAAAAAAGTGGTAAAGATATCTGCCAATACCAGAGCCACACCCTACTGCAATTCCTTCAGTATTCTAACCTGTACTGCATCTGGTCCAGGTGATTTAGTTTGGTCCAGATGTTTGAGAATTTATAACACTTTTGGGGGGCTATATCAAGTGTCTTGTCGTGATTTTTACTGACAAATTTGCTCTCAGCCAGTCAGATGCAAGGATTTCAGTAGCTTATAACAGTTATTGCAACTTGTCATTGATGACAAGTTTCATGAAACAGGGCCCTGAGCTATCAATCTGAATATCAGTCAAGGGAGTTCCAAAAGGTCTATCATTAAAATCAGGAAATTCTGCTGTATCTTCTATAGTGAAGACTGAACTAAAGTCACTGTTCAAGACTTCTGATTTCCCCCCGTTACTTTCAGCATAGTTACCATCTTCTTTCTTTAAGGCAGGTAAGCTTACCTTGGATTTAGTCTTTGCTGTGGATTATCTCTAGAAACTCTTCGTATTCACCTTAATTTTAGACGAAAGTTTTCTTTCGAAGTCATGTTTTGCATTGTTTATTAATCTTGTTGCCTCATTTCTCTTTCTGTTGTATACAATTCTGGATTCAACTGTACTCCTTTTCTTTCTTCTAACATTCTGATAAATGTTCCATGCTTTATGTTTCTCTTTAATAGACTTCTTCACATCAGAATGCATCCACAGAGGTCTGGGTTTACTACAAGCTGGTACAACTGGTACAAACTGTTTAGTCAGAAATACCACTTTATTCACAAAAGACACATTTTTCTTCAACATGAGCCTGACTGTAGATTTTGTTGAATACATCATTTTCTAAGTTGTCTCAATGTGTTTAGAGTTCTTAGTTTCTTTTTCTTTATGTCTCATTTAAGTGTAGATTGAATTTGATTATTATGTTCTCTTGCAGGACCAGGAGGTTCAATGATGGCTGCACTCTCCTTCCTCCAGACCATCTATAACCAGAGCCTCTTCAAGAAGAAGGTCCTTTTTGTCCCAGCTGGGGGTTATAGCCAGCGGCTGCCAAGTGCTAGCCTCCTCGGCAAGATCTTCACGGCTGTTCCCCATGGACGACCCATCTACCAGATGCTGGAGTTGACTCTGGCCTTGTACATTGATCTTCCTGCTCACATGGAGTCCGGAGGCATCTTCCTGGCTTGTTCGGATGTCATCATCCTCTACGACTGCACCGTTGGTGTGGAATGGTCCTTTAACAAGCCAGGTATCACTGCCTTTGGACACCCAGCTCCCATTACCATTGGGACAACACATGGTGTGTTCTTGTACAAGGATACTCCTAATGTCTGCTCTCAGGTGCATATCGTAGAATGTGAGGAGTTCCTGCACAAGAGATCAGAAGATACCCTCAGGGAAAAGGGTGCCCTCTTGCCGCAACCGTGTCAGCAGACCCTTGGCATTAGCGAGGACTATGTTCTGGTGGACAGCGGTTACTTCATGGATGGTAACACTGCCAAGAAGCTGATAGAGTTCTACGAGGAAAGGTCTCCGCTTGCATGTGAAATAGATTCCCATGGGGATTTCTTGCATGGCCTAGGAAACTGTGGCAACAACAGTTACATCAAGGACATGTCCAACGTCAGCAGCAAAACTGATAAGTTACTGTCCATGCGACAAGAAATCTTCAAGCTACTCCAGGGTACTCCGCTTCACGTTCTTGTGTTGCCCTACTCCAAGTTTTACCACATCGGGACAACAGAAGAGTTGCTCAGTCATTTTTGTGATAACTTTAGTCTGAGCAGGGAATTGAGCCTTACCAAAGATGCCTTCAACCAATCAGTGGATCTTGGCAATTGCAACAGTGTGCTCAACCAGAGCTTGACCAGGGCCTCATGCATCATGAACAGCATTGTACCTCGAGGTATGGACACCAGCAAACCCTGCATTGTGGAGTACTGTCATTTCAAGTCTCCATGTTCTCTTGGTGAAAGATGCATCGTCAGCAACTGTGTCATCCAGGCATCGTCTTCTGGCTGTCCCGTAAGCATACCTCCCTTCACATTCCTTCACACAGCAGCTGTCAAGCCCAAAGAGGGCAGCACTCTCTACGTCACCATATTCTTTGACATCCGCGACAACCTCAAGCGCTCAGTACCCCACCTAGAGGCAGCAGGCCAACTCTCTTTCCTGAACCGAAGTTTTCAGGTCCTCTTCAATAACTTCACCAGCACAGCAGTACAGGCAATTTTCCCACCAGGTACTGCTCTCTCGGTCTGGAATGCAAGGCTGTTCCAACCCAAACAGACAATGGAAGAGTCCTTCCAGGCCACCATGCAATACCTGGACGCAGTGCACACACCCAATCAGGAAGCATGTGAGATTGTTGGTGAGGGATGTCTTTCAATGGCTGATGTTCTCCAATCCAAAGATATTGAAGCAATGTTGGAATACCGCAAGCAGCTCTATTCTTTAATACTCGCTGATTGAATAAAAATAGTGAACCCAAAGTGCCTTATCACTTATATTCCTACCGTTGTACCTGCATGTGTAAGTCTATAACACATTCATGCTTGATTTGTGTCGGCCCATAAGGTGAAAGAATTGTGCTTTCCGTAATAGTAGATTGTTACCATCCTGTTGGTACAAGTGTAAACACTGTCAGAAAGATGGACTTTTCACTTACAACTATATGGTTGGATGGATTGTCAGTCAAAAGGTTGTATTTTACATTTGAGTAATACACATAAATGCACACTAACCTTTTGTTTCTTCTATAAATCCTTTTCTCTTTTTTTTTTTTAAATCATATTTCTCACTAAACTTTGAAATTTCCCTGAATATCTCTATTTCTGCAGCTATTTGTGAGAAAGCATTCAGTTTCTTTTGATTCGATTTGATTTGTTTATTTTTATTTACCAACAAATGACTAGAGTTTTGATTAAATAACATTCAATAGTTTAATTATGTCCATGACTTCACATGCCCGTATACTCAGCCACCATGGGGGTGTCAGCGGCATTTGCTGGTATTCATAAAAGTAAATAGTCCATATTTGAAAACATCTGCAATGTAAGTGGATACAGTTTGTCCAATGATCTATGGAATGCCAGTTGTCAACCTCTTCATCCTTTAAGATTTGCCGTGATTCTGTACCTAAAAATGAATGAGCAGAAATCATGTCGTCATAAAAATCAATGTTCATTTCTGTTTCAGAGCTTTATATATTTGGTTTATTCATTTTCATACAGAATTACAGTAGTCTGTAAGCCATGAGGAGAGTGACGTTTTGACTTGGTTTGCTTTTATGACTATGGGCCAAGCTTTTGTTATGGCACAGTGTGTGTATGTAACTATCTTTAAATTTGTAAGGTACATGTACATGTTTCTAAAATAAGAACATGTTGCTGTTCGAGAAGAAGGCTGTTCAAGAGATTTCAAGCAAACATGGCTATCTTTTATAAATGCTACCAAAGCTTTTGGTTTTGATCATTTGCGCAATGAGCAGAGTTTGGACCACTCCACTATATTTGAGATAAAGTTGCATAAAATTACAGATGAAACTCAACAATAGTCTGTCATAAAGATACAAATCTTGAAATTTCTAGTCCTAAAACTATCAAGTTTGCAATAATTATCCATGAAAGTGGAATAATATCATACATGTATATCTTCACCATGTTCACATTAGTAGGTAGCAATTGCCATACATTGTGCATCATTTTATTCAGCACATTTTAAAATTAAGTCAGGACCAATATGCGTAATAATAGACTATCTTCCTAATTATTTTAAGGAGAGAATATGAAGTGTAAACGTCTGATATGTTAAGCATGATCCTTGTTGTGAATTGTGATATAACCGCCCAAAAATTTTCTTTTCAAAGAATCGCACAAACTTATAAATGAATGTCGGAGACTGAAAATAAATCTGCCAAACATAGGAATGGTAAGATGGCAGATCATTGTTCGAAGAAAGACAAGGAAAGTGAGAGGATTAGGCTGTCCAGTCGAACATGTGTTTGTATTTCAGGGTTCATGATCTTCGGCAGGTTTTTTGTAAGCTTGTTTTTGTATTGCTGGTTCAGACAACCTTCACTGCATGATCAGTAATTCAGAGTGACTTTTTGCCAGTTGCTCTTAAAAGTATTTTAGTATCAGAACTGAAGATTTGATACAGTACTAATATTCATTTTTTTTTTTTTTTTTTTGTAGAATAATGTAATGTTCTCTTTTGCATACAACAATGAGGATGTGCTTTTTTTTTTTCTTCTTTTTTGACTATTTTTGCCTGCAAGATCCCCAATATGTTTAAAAGCAATTTACGATAGATTTATGCAGAATTATTAATTACTTTTAACGTGGAAGTCCACCCTGATATAAAGGTTTTTTTTTTAAGAAACAGTAAAATTCAAGAAACAGCTCAATATAATTTTGAGCAAAATCCAATAAGAAATTAGAAAGTTATGAATTTTTGAAGATGTAATCAAACACAAATTGGCAACACCGTGACATATCTTGCGAGGTCCTCTCCCATTTGCCCTGTATTACAAAAAAATCATAAATTTCCATTTTCTCTATTATGAAAATATTTAATATACATGAAACCTAGATATAATCATTCACAAAACCTATATGAAACAAATTTATTCTTTTATCAATAACAGAAAATCAAAATCGACTGAGAGGAGCTCGCAAGATACGTCAAGGAGTTGCCAATTTTTGTTTGATTGATTACAAGTTCAAATAGCCATAACTAACTTATTTCTTAACAGATTTTGCTCAAACTTTCACTAATCTGTTTCTCTCACTTTTCTGTCTTTATTAAAATCAAGTAAATTCCAGGGTGGACTCCCCCTTTAACTGTTCCTTTTTTTTTTAACTGTAGTAATCCTTTAGTGAACACTTATGGAATCAAGTTTAGTGATTCCAGCTTTATTTTAACAAGAGAAGCTCTATATTTTCAGTTCATACAGGATGAGTAGACCAGAAAAAAAATTCTACGGAGCAGACTTCCAAGCGAATACAAAATTATCAATTTATGGCATGTTTTTGTTTGCACAAAGTTTCCTTTTTGTTATCTATTAGAGTATCAGAAAATAATCACTCTCTTTGTATCTGGTGTTAAATTTCTTTTTGATTAGACCAGAAAATAGTTATCAAGAGGCTGGATCACATGGTTCGTGGTTCGAGTCCCGCCGTTGCACTATATCGTGACACGTCCTTTGGCAATACATTAAACGAGAATGAAACTCTGGGGAAATATCCATTTTAATGAAAAGAGAGGATAGAGAGAAGCAATTTCTAAAAAGTTCCATCAAAATCGGTTACGAAATGAAAAAGTTAATGAAAGTGTGAAAAGTCTCAATTTACTTTCTTTGGCGATCCTCAAATTGGCAGTGTTGCTTCAAAATGGCAGGTTTAGTAGTACAACTCTCAATATGTTTTGTACACAAAATTTCATATTTTCTCCATTATCTCTAAAGGTGCTGCTTGTCTTTTTGTGAACTCAACATATGTTGTGTCAAATACATTTTCCCATGATATATCTTGAGCTAAGAAGGAGACAAGGTGCACCTTGAGAGATAATGGGGAAAATATGAAATTTTGTGTTTGTCTCCAGGAGATGATGGGTACCTGTGAGGATTGCTGAACGTCAAAGTGACTGTTTTCGCCACTGCCCTACATGCATGCACGTCTCTGAACGGTGCAAAATGGTAGAAATGCTCCCTAAGGAGTGGTGAAAGTGCACACAATGTGTGCGGGCTTGAAATCCAATAACCAGGGGTAATAATAAATGTCATTGTACAGCGCATCGAAGTATTCACGTAATGCGCGGTATAAATGTAATATATTATTATTATTAAATGAATATACATGTATTATCATTTTTGGCACGTTCTTTTTCCCCCAAAAAATTCCTTGTGTTACATTTATGTATGAGAGTATAAGAAAAATTGTCACTCTCTTGTATTTCTCCTTGATGTTCCCCCCCCCCCTTCCTTTTTTTTTTTTTTTTTTTTTTTTTTTTAAGAGAAGGTTGAGTCCTGGGAAAGGTGAAAAATAAATTGTGAGCTTTTTCATTCTATTTCTGTCAGTTCGGAAGAACATCATAATAGAAATGTTCCTTGAAAAGGATTGCTCATTAAATGCCCTCATATTCGAAATATGACGAGAAATGGCTGATATGTTCGGGCCGAACAATCATGCCACGTGTGTGTGCAGTCCCATATACCCTTTTCTGTGTGCAGTGTATGTGCTTTTCAGCAAGATTTGGTCAATTTCTTATCATTTTGATGATTCCTATAAATCCTCACAGTATACACCAATTCTTATATGTAGAAATGATCAACCTTTCGTAATTGCTTTGAGACAGTTTCTGTCACAATTTGAACAGAACTCAATTTTCCTGTGATCAAGGTTTAAGTATATTCATGTACAAGTATATGTACCTCAGAAATCTTTCCATTCGAGTTTGTAAATATCTTCTCATACACATATTGATGTAATATTGAGAATTTTCCTTGTATGTTTACATGTACATGTATATATATATTTTGTTATGAATAGAGTATAAAGGCTTTGCGTATTGTGTCATTTCTTGATGTCTTGTTCTTCTATGCTCGTTCTCATATGAGACGGCGGTATACCTATGTTGTTTTTTACACATACATGTAAATGAATGGCATGCATGTGGAGTTGAGAGAAAATAAATAACCCTAAGCGTACATACCGATCTGTTTGTTATAAGAAAAGCTAGGCATGCTATGCTTTATGCCATTGTATTTCTCATTTCTCATTCCTTTTATGTCAGTTTGGAAGAACATGGTAGTAGAAATTGTCCCCTGAAAAGGATTGCTCTTCAAATGCCCTCGTATTCGAAATATGACGAGGAAAAGCTGAAGTTTTCGGGCCGAACATTCATGCCACATGTGTATACAGTCCCATATAACCATTCAGTGTGTGCAGTACATGTCTTTCGGCAAGATTGGGTTAAATTCTTATCATTTTGATTATTCCAAAACCTCTCAGTATTTCTTATGTAGACATGATCAACCTCTCCCAATTGCTTTGAGACAGTTTCTTTCACATTGTAATAGCATGACCAGAACTCACTTTATAAGTATAAGTATGCATTTATTGTCCAATACTGGAAATTCTTCTTCCACTGGTGATACAAACATTTGCAATAGTAATAGACTACAATATAAAAAGAAATAATGATAGGATACAATGCTAACAATAAAGATAGGGTACAATATGAACATACACATTATAGGTAGAAAAAATGTACGTAAAAAAAGGTTAAAGAAAAAGGAAATCAATGGAATCAATGCAATACGCAGAAAAATTCAAGAGATTAATTTACATAGTATGATATAACTGGGTCATATCAACTTAACAGTCTATTTCATCCAAAATCGGTTATCTGAGCAAGAGATAATAGGGAGAAGGGAAAGAGAGAGAGAATGAGTGAGAGTGATTGTACACATGCGAGAGAGAGAGAGAGAGAGAGAGAGAGAGAGAGAGCAATTTGCCATAGTACACCTGTACAATAGTACAGCCAGTTATACCAGAATACTCAGTTGGCACTTCATAGATATCATAATTTTCAAGGGCATCCAACATAGTTTGCTAATACCTCGTTTAATCTACAACATTAAATTTTTGGCAATAAAGAACCAACATTGATTGAACCTTTTTTTTTTTTTTTTTTTTTTTTTTTCATTTTTATCAGGTAATCTAAAACCTTTGACATTACTGAAAAGTTTAAAAAGCTGCAGAATTTATTTGTTGACAACGCCGGAGCTTGTCAATAGACCTGTTCACAAATATATTCAAATTTTATGCATACTTTTAAAACAAAGGTTGTTCTTGACAAACTGAATGCTTGTCAGAGGCTTGTCAGACATAGCAACAAGTAATGTATGCAAACTGGATTCCAAGTATTGTAGTTCATTCATTTATAATGGAATACCTCGTTAATGGATACCTCGTTACTAGGTCCCCAGGAAAGAAACACCATAAATTTTAATAACTTTGTGAACAGGTCTATTCGTTTGATTAAAGTTCAAATGTAATACATTAATTGTTGACCATGTGTTACTTCACCTGCAATGATTTCTTTCTTAATCCCTTTATTAAGTAGCTACTTCCTTGAGATGAAACGAAAATACCAACCAAAAGCAGCGAGGGCCGGTTTACTAAGTTATTCAAATTTATGGATGTTTCTTTCCGGAGGACCTAGTGACCAGGTATTCCACCAACCTGTTATTAATAAATGGACTACAATACTAGGAATCCAGTTTGCATACATTACTTGTTGCTATGTCGGGCAAGCTTTCAGGTTGTCAAGAACAACCTTTGTTTAAAAAGCATGCATAAAATTTGAATATGTTAGTAAACCGGCCTATTTGCAGAATGGTTGATTGATGACAACTCAGTGCAAGAGAAAAGAGGGTGAAAAAGAGTTTGGTAAAAAGAACGCTGATACTGGCAAAGAAGTATGGTGCAGCCCTGGCGCCTGCCATAATGGAACGTGAGGCAGACATCAGGGATGGCATTGATGGTAATACTGTACTTCTTTCTTTTGTTTTAAGGCAGTTGTACATGATACATGTACAGACAATATTGCATTTTAGAAGGATTATCTTTCTTTCTTTATTTGTTTACCCTGTAGGAGGATATTTTGAATTATTGTTTTTTTAACACTAAAAAACTTGGGCTATTTCAGAGGATTTTTAGGGGGGGCATGAAGCCCCCTCATAATATCTTAGCTAGAAAATGTCCGATCGCTACCAATTTTTTTTTTTTTTTTGTGCACTTAGTTCATGATAAAAGGTACAAGAATTCATAGTTAAATTTCTAAAGATTACTATAATTTTTATTCAATTTTAATTAATTTTGCGAATATTCATGGTGATTTTTATGTATTTGAAAAAAAAATCTGATTTTTATTCTGTCAATATGGACCCCCCAATGGGCTCCCATTTGTGAAATATGTGAAAGGAAGTTGTTTAGTATAAATGACTAAATTACATTGTTAATTGATGCAAATTATATGCATAAATTAATTCATTTTTCATATGTATTTCTTTATTTTTATTTCTTATGTTAATTATTGTTTTATCCCTTTTGTTTTCTATTATTTTGTAATTTGTTACACTTAGAAACTTTATTCTCAACTTCAGTGCCGGTTTTAATTGTTCAAAACATAGACTGCACAGTGCAGTACAAAGAAGCAACACATCAGAATCCTCCCAAACCGAATCGGCAATTATAGATTGACATGTGATGTTTAAATGTTACATGACACCATAACCGCCTAGATATATACGCAAGTTTGGTATCAAAAGATGCGCAAGACTCTAAAGAAAAAAGTCTTACAGTTGCGGGGCGAGATCTTTAAAAATTACAGAGAGGACATCACATGGCCCCAAGTCTTTTTAGGGTCGGGGTTCGGGGGAGCGTTTCATCAAGCGTTTTGTCAGTGATTTTTACTGGCAAATTTGCTCTCAGCCAATCAGATGCAAGGATTTCAGTAGCTTATAACAGTTGTCGGTAAAAATCACTGACAAAACGCTTGATGAAACGCTACCCTGGTTGACATTACAGAGAACTATGCCTGGTATTTTGTTGATTTTGATAAAAGCAGAAAAAATGAGAGAAACAAATTGAAAGTTTGAGCAATATCCGATATAAAAGAAATAAGAAACTATTTTTTTTTAAATTGTAATCAATCAAACAAAAATTGGCAACTCTGACGTATCTTGCAAGGTCCTCTCTCATTTGTTCAGTACAGAAAATATCATAAATTTTCATTGTCTAAATTGTTGATCAGTGAATAGATTTTGTTTTGTGTAAAACATACGTGCAATGATCATACCTCAAGTGCATGTATGATTCAATATTTTCTTTAGAGAAAATGGAAATATGAATTTTTGTCATGATTTTTTTAAGTACAGAGCAAATAGGAGAGGACAAAACAAGCGTCACAGAGTTTCCAGTTTTTGTCCTATTGATTACAACTTCAAAAATTCATAACTTTCTTATTTCTTATCGGAGTTTGCTCAAAACGTTCATTAATCTGTTTCTGTAATTGTTTTGCTTCTTTTTTAAACCAACTCGATATTTAAAGGGGAGACTTCCCCTTTAACCCAATATACTGGGCAGTTCCTGTGTTAGGTCGATAGCGGATGAGAGAATTCTGTAGTCAACAGGTTGATAAGAGAGTTTTTTACTTAAATAACAACAAAAAATAGTGGAAGAGAGCATTTTTTTCAGAGTGGGGGGGGGGTGCACTGATCTGATTCTTTTAACTATTTTGACTAAGCTCCCTTTCAATGATGCTTTAATCTGGGGAGCGTTTCATCAAGCGTTTTGTCAGTGATTTTTACTGACAAATTTGCTCTCAGCCAATCAGATGCAAGGATTTCAGTAGCTTATAACAGTTGTCGGATAAAAATCACTGACAAAACGCTTGATGAAACGCTCCCCTGTTATTAACATGAATTGTTTTTCTTAATAGATGCCTGTTTGACACCATCAGAAATACAAGAAGTGGATGCTGCACTGAGGAAGCCGTCATTAGAATTATTGCAGGTATTGCTCACATGTAGCTTATACAGTGCATTGCACCTGTACTTGTCACCTATAGTTTGTGTAGGAAAAAAAAAACAATATAAGAATGTAACTCTCATTCCTAACCCATTTAAATTTATTATTCAGAATCTGAATACATTTCAACATGCAATATGAATACAATTTTGGCAGTGCTCAAATAGGTCGGCAGTTTTTCATGCATATTTCATTTATTTGATTCACATTTAACAGCTTGCAAAAATATTTTCTGTACTCTTGTGCTCTCTGAGTTCTTAATATTATTCTATAACATGAAAAAAATATTCTTAATTTTTTATAAGCATTCTATTCAATTTTCAAGACATAGTATTGCAGTCAACTTGCTATTACATAAGGTCCTTGGGACCCCCCTTTACCATATTAAACAAAAATCTTAATGTAACTGGATAAAATTTGATAAAAGATATTCATGCCTGTGTCAGACATATATTTTCTACTGTTCAAATGTGCATATTGTAAAATATCATCCTTAAACAAAAATCTTAATGTAACTGGATAAAATTTGATAAAAGATATTCATGCCTGTGTCAGACATATATTTTCTACTGTTCTAATGTGCATATTGTAAAATGTCATCCTTAAAAATGAGAGAACATCTCCCCTAGCTGACTAAATCTGAGTAACTTGCTAAGACTACATTTTGTAGCAGGACACAGAAGCAGTCACAAAGAAATATTTTCCTCTCTACATCTGCTGGGAGTCATATGCAGTTATATTGCATAATTATTTTTAAAAGCAGCTTCAAATATTATCTGTAAATGAATATTACAAATTTAAATACGTAACTTACACTTCAAAGATCAACTGTGAGTACATTAGTGGATGCACTCTGTACACATATATGTTAACTTAAATTAACTTCTGTGCAGGTATATTGATCGTGATTCGAAATTATATTTTTCCCCTTCTCTTCTAATCCTTAAAGGGCAATCCAACCTTGATTATAAGATGATTTGTGTGAAAGCAGAAAAATAATAAAAACAGGATGGTGAAAGTTTGAAAGAAATCGGACAAGGACTAAGAAAGTTATGGATGTTTGAAAAATGACATCACTACTTCTATGTGAATCTCAAATTGGCAATTTGGTGAGTCAATTGTGACATTTTTGTGGACAACTCTCCCATTTGTCGTACACAAAAATATCATTAATTTGCGGTTTTCTTCGAGGCGCTTTTAGCCTCTGGGCAATACTCAAAATATATTGGAGATAGCATATTGTTATAGGTCCTCATGAACGAAAAGATCCTACTGAGTAATGCATTTTGAAAAAAAGTGACATTTTAGTCATTTTGTGTGTTAGAGCGAATGGGGGAGTTGTCCACAGCTACATCACAGCACAGAACTCCTAAAGACGTCTTTAGGAGTTCTGTGCATCACAGTGACATTACCTATTCGGCCAATTTGAAATTCCCATATGCATAGTGATTACAACTTTCAAAAATTCATATCTTTTTTATTGCTTGTCCGATTTCGTTCAAACTTTCACCAATCTGCTTCTCTGATTTTTCCTCTTTCTTTCAAAGCAACTTGCTATAAAGGTTGGATTTCCCTTTAAACATTTGAGTGTCCTATGATTTTTGAGGGTGTGATTTGGTGTCAATTTTTTTTAATGTGTGCACTAGTTAACTTTTATTGTACTGTGTAGTGCTGAGTTCCACTTTAATACATCGTATCATCCATGGTTTCATTACTTACAGACATGTTGTGATTGGAATGCCTAAATTATGATGGAAAGAAAATCAGGCATGACTTTGGATAACACTGATATAGGGAAATTAAGCCGGTAACCTCTCTAGTCATAAGGACCGCTATTCATAAGGACCACTTAATCATAAGGGCCGCTATCCATAACGCGTTACTAAATGAATAGCGGTTTTGTATGAATAGGGGTCCTTCTAAATAGCGAGCAAACCATAGACAAATTACCTCGCTATTCATGAAGACCTCCATTCATAAGGACCACTATTCATAACGCGTGTTAAATGAATAGCGGTTTTCTATGAATAGCGGTCCTTACGAATAGCGAGCGGACCCGATTAAGCCAGAATTAACTAAGACCTTGTTTTCCTAACTTTGTTTCCCCCTGTTTAACTCTGTAAGCCATAATCTATAGTTTGTGTGAGACAGTTAATTTCAGAATGTTAATAGATTGCTTGTAATTCATTTCCCTGATCACTGACATATTGATTTTTAGAAAGAAGAATTAGTATTTTATATTGTGTTTTCCTATTATCAAACTTTTTAAATTTTCATTCATCAAAGGAAAACTGCAAGAAGGGGTGCAATTCCTGCCTCGAGATGTCCTCCCCTATATAGGGACTTTTTGATAATCCGCAGCTTGTTTCGAAACCTACACAGGGTAGGTGTGATCTCCAATATCAAAATGGAAAACTTCCGAAAGGGAAGTCATGCAGTTGTCAATGACACCCATGTCATGAAGGTTGGTTAGAAGTGTTACTTAACTGTTGCGTTTAATTACACCTTGATTATTTTTAAGTACAGTTACCGTAAGGTTAAGACAATTCATAGCCAGATATACAAATGCTGGAATTGATAATAAATGCATGGATACTTTATAAGCAATAGTTACAAAACTGATAAAAATATGCATGAATATGAATAAAACAAATTATGCTCCCTTAATTACATGTAGTTACTGACATACAGGCCAAATGATACTCTGTGAAATTTCATCGTACAAAGGTACGCTTAATTTTCCACATTTCACCAGACAGCGTCACAAACTTAAAAGATGAACTCGGTCAACCTGTCACCCCTAAAAAAACGCTGCCCCAATCTTTCAAAACTTTCTTAGGTACATCCAATGTGAGAAATTCTATTCTCTTGCAGGTGAGGATCCACCAGACCCTTAGGAAGTGTGGTGATGCGAATATTGTGTTGGATGCAGCATTGTGGAGGTGGCTGCAAATCTACTGTGAGAAAGGACGGCCACAAACACCCCAATACTCACAGGAACTTGAAGCAGATGAAAGCCCTTTCTTCCTGAGTGCCGTGGGCAAAGAAATGACCGAGGTGAATTGGGCAATCCCTCAAACGGCGACGGGAAGCTCTTGGAATTGATGACCCCTAATATAAGATGCTTCCTACCAACAACATCCGAAAAACGGTTGTTGCTATGGTAACAATCTTCATTTGTGATAAATGCATGTTTCTTTCATCATGTTCATCAAGATGCATTCAAGCTTTTGCTGAATGTGACCGGGGGAGCGTTTCATGAAAGGAAGTTGTCGGATATTTTATCCGACAACTGTTATAAGCTACTGAAATCCTTGCATCTGATTGGCTGAGAGCAAATTTGTCGGATAAAATATCTGACAAGTCCTTTCATGAAACGCGCCCCTGTAATGTGTATTGAGGTTTATATTTCACTATGGTATACAGTGCTGGTCCAAAGTTTCGATACACCCAGCCTGGATTTTGAGATGAGTTTTTACTTCAATCTCTATTCCCCACATAATGGCCTTGTCTGGGCCCTGACAAATGTCCTAAAGGTTTGGTCATTATACATTACATGTTTATCATAAGATATGTTCTGATACATTCAGGTGTCATTTACTTTAACGGTGCTTGGTTGGATCCCCTAAACTGGCGAAAACTGCCAAACCAATATATGCAATTTTAGAGTACTTTTCTCTTCAAAATTGAAAGAAAAACAAAAGTAGTATTCATTGAATTGTCCAAAGTAGTCATATACATGTACGTTTGGTTATTGACTGCAAATGTAATATGAATTTCAGAGCAATTATTACTTTAAATGTCCATTCAGTATATAAGCATAAATATTCAGGGATGTTACTTAGACCATTGTAGACCTTCCTCCTCAACTCGTCCAACACAAGCTGGTTGGGGTTAGGGTTCAGACTCCAGAGACAGAACATGCCAATTAAACAGTGTCAATTATTTATCCTTCATCTTATATTTCTCTCAATAAAACGCAATTTACATATGTCTTGGGGTAATTTTCCGGTTACGATGAAGAAAAAAATCTGAATCATGCATTTCTCAAAGAAAAAGAACGCTAGTATCTTTCACTGAGCAGCTGAGGAAAACTAGTTTATAAGTTTCGTGTCAACTCAAATGTGTGTAGTAAAAAAGTGCCCCTTGCCTTCATTGTCCCCACTCTCAAGCATGGATGAAGGGGTAATGTGGAGATTAAATAGTCTATAGAGCTGTTTTTATGATGATTAAGATGGTGTTTTATATACAAAATCGATGATATTCCTGACCACCATGAATGCCACAACATATTTGCTAAACAGGCAATGCAACACAGTCTGTCTTTAATCAGTGAACATTTCACACAACATCAACAACGAAAACAAATGTTTATTCAAGTTACATAATATACAGGATCAGTGGATGACAAAACAATTAGATACTACATGGAATAGCATCCTTAGTGAGCTTAGTTTCTGTGCCTGAACCCTAAATTGTACGTGGAACGAGTTGAAAAGAAGTGGCAAAGAGACATTTTGGACTATTGCTGCGAGAATACTGGATGGATATTTAAAGTTGGGGTCCACTCGATATTCATAAGGACCGCTATTCATTTAACACGCTTTATGAATAGCGGTCCCTATGAATAGTTATGAATAGTGGTCCTTATGAACGGAAGTCCTTATGAATAGCGAGGTAATTTGTCTATGATTTGCTCGCTATGTAGAAGGACTGCTATTCATACAAAACCGCTATTCCTTTAGTCACACGTCATGGATAGCGGTCCTTATGAATAGGTTGTCCTTATGAATAGCGGTCCAGATGCGCCATTGGATGGGAGTGACGGGAAAATTTCAATTTCTTAAAAGGGTGCCGTGACTTTGAAAAGGTTGAAAAACGCTGGCCAAACGTAACGATGTTCACTTCGCACTCAATTGAATCATCATAGCACTGATAAAGATGATGATGATGATGATAGTGATGATGATGGTGATGATGGTGATGATAATAATGATGATGCTGCTGCTGATGATGATGATGACGACGATGATGATAACGATAATGATTATAATGATAATAACAATAAAATAGTCATTATTATCATAAATATCATTATTATTGTTGCCGTTGTTCTTATGCGAGCGCAGCGAGCAAGCACCTCAGGAATATACGTTTCAATTTTCAGAAATTATATTGCTATGATGATATACAGTTACATGATCATGTATTTAGTGAAAATTACAAATAATTTATGTCACAACACAAATTTGAATTTGGATCATTTTATTTAACATTTTCTGTTTTTATTAGGAGTGCATTCATGCGACAAAAAATATTTTGTTTTGATGTATAGTTTTACCATTATTCTCATAGTGTTTCAGTGTAGTCTCTGTGGCACTTTGATGATTGGATTCCGGATTCAATGTTCTACAAAAAAATGTCTAGAAGATTTAGGCATATTCTCTTTACCGCCTTGGTAAATGAAACAGACCAAACAAATTTACCATAAAATTATCAGAAGCAGAATAACCATGAAGATCAGATCATTTTGAATTATTTGAACTAAATTTCTGTACAAATCATAACATGAATTTGTTTCCAGCACTGGAATTGCTAAATACGGCGGGGGAGAAACAATGTATATCATAATACTCTTTTGATTTTTCTCTTTTGGTAGAAAGATATAATGATATCGCTCCAGCACTTCTGGGCTCTACATGAATACAAAATACAATGTCGGGCATACAATGCCATGTTTTCTAATGGCATCATGATGGTATATGCTGCCCTTCATGATTTTTTAACGCCTCGTAATTACCAGCTTCTCCACGGTTACATTAAGCAGTGAAAATTAGAGAATTTGCGCGCATAGCCCGGCGAAATTGAAATCTGATCGTGTAATACCTTTTGTGTTTCATTGATTGGAAGGTTTCATTTTCCGAGTTTGCATCATTTTTCCTTATTTTATTTTACACCTCTGGATTTATTTGTGGGGGGGGGGGAATGATATGTTTGCCCCTGTAATATTTTCTTTGGGGGCAAAGTCCCCCCCCCCCCCCTGCCCCGCAGGATCGACGTCCATGACCTGTTCTGCGATTACCAAGTCAGTAATATCATAATCAATTGGTTTCTTAAAGCAGGGGAAAAAGAAAGAAAAGGAACTGTTAGTAGGTGACAGGGATTTATTTTTACAGAGGCAATGGGTAAGCAAACACAATGCGGTTTTTATTGTCAATCGATCACAACTTATTTTCAATTATTTCTCAGTCATAACGATTTGCGACCTCAATCATTTTGTTTTATGACAGCCAAGCCGAAAAAAAAGACTATGAGGTAAGTACGCATTTCAAAGTCTATATACCTATGTACCTAACACTTTGTATGTACTTAAATTCACCCTCTCAATAGTGAGGTAAAATGTCCATAATCCACTGCTAATAATAATAATAATAATAACGATATTAATAAATAGCAGTGGGCCTAGTAGTAGTAGTATAGCAGTAATAATAGTAACAATAATGAGTACTTCTACAGCTTTCTTTTTGATATAATTATTACCACTCATGGCGCTAGTAATTTATACTAGTATAAGTATTGTTTTTAAAACAACTGTGAACAAGTACAGTAATATCTAATATATAATGAAATATTTAATGATGATGGTGATGACAATGAAAGTTATGATGATAATAATAATCATAATCATGATAATAATGATAACAATGATAAAAATATTGATAATGATAATAATATTAATAATAGTAACAATAATAATAATAATAATAATAATAATAATAATAATAATAATAATAATAATAATAATAATAAAAAATAATAATAATAATGATAATTATGATAATGATAATGATAACAATAATAATAATAATAATAATAATAATAATAATAATGATAATGATAATGATAATAATAATAATAATAATAATAATAATAATAATAATAATAATAATGATAATAATAATAATAATAATGATAATAATGATAATAATAATAATAATAATAATAATAATAATGATAATAATAATAATAATAAATGTATAGGTTTCCAGCCCAATTTCATTTTTTTTTTTCAAATTCAAGAATTATCGTCTTACGATCGATATCAGTCTTTCAAATTTAAAATCCGGGTAACGAAATTCATTTGGAGACACGCAAATTAATTTATGAGCATCCAAATTAACTGATCGGCAAACTTATTTCTGTTTAGGGTATTCCAATTTTTGTTATTCACATTCTTATTCATTATGGCAATAATGTTCGTTAACGTGCATACGAAGTCGTGAATGTACATACGATTTCAAATTTCGTTCATTGAATTTTGAGGTTGGTGCATTCAAAATGAACACAGTAGGCTTGAGGAATTTCTTTGTGTTTTAGTCTCTATCTCTATCATATCTATGTATGTCTTTGGTTGTGTGTAAGATACATATGTTGCATAGGCTTGATGTTCCATATATCTTTTTTTATGTTTATGGGATTTTTTTTTGCCTCATATACAAAGTCATCAGATTTCAAAACTTTTCACATGTTTTATGATGTTTACAATGACAGTATGATTGTTAATTTCTTTGTTTGTTTTCATCAGCATTCTTTTTTTTATACATTTTGGAGGGTCTGTTTTGAATAATTGCATGCTATTTTTTAATGTTTTCTTAATTATGATAAATCTAATGCACTTATTTAAAACATGCTTGCCCTTTCATGAATTTGAATGACAAAAAGAAAAGCCGAGGTCATCGGCATCTGATTTTGAATGCCCATTTTTTAAATTTTATGCTCCTAGTTTAAATGTGAATGATTCGTTTGAAAAATTTGTCGGATAATAATATGATATGATAATGAATTCGAATGAGAGAAAATTAAATTGAATGATCATTCGTTAAATCGTATGCTCCTTATTCAATTTGACATGACTCATTTGAAGAGCTCGTTGAACGAACGAAAATGAATGCGAATGACAATTTTCCACGGCGATCACAACTATCATTTGAATGCTCGATCTTAACATTAAATTGAATGACCAAATTGTAAAATTGAGCGGGAAAACCTGTAATAATGACTTGTAATGATATCACAAGATTTATTATCTTATTCTCAGTCACTCCAACAAGACGATGCTGCTACGTCAAAAGATAATATGGACTTGGGTACCGGCTGCATGTTGAGTTTTTCTTCTATGGGGATGATGGGTATGTCTTCAATGGTCGTTCAGATGGCGACACCCGAAGATAAAGAGAAGATGTCTGCATCCTTCGTCATTGGTGTGATCATCATCATCTTAAGTCTAGTCCTATTCGTCACGATGTTCGGGCGCATGTGTTACGCATGTTCTTGTGTAAGTGTGAGCAATTACCAATATGACCGTGTTTCAATTTTATAGCAAATTTGCCCATGGCCAATCAAATGCAAAAAATTGATAGATGTTATCATTAATTTTAGCTTGTTATTGATGTCATCATGATTATGTTTATGTAAAAGGGCTTTGATGATGCAATCTCGATATAATCATGACCAAACGATTTTCCAACGTTTATTTCATTTTTCTTTTTGCCACCAAAATTCAGATCTTTTGATTCCAAAATTTATTTCTTCGGGGTTGTAATGCACATCTATTTTGATTGTAGTGATGCACCCTCATAATAATGCAATATTAATGTAGTATGTATTTTGAATTATTGTGCTTTTCTGCGTATAGGTTTGTAGGCGCACCACAAGGACGTCAGAGGAGAAGAAGGCTTCGATGAAGTTTGCTAGAAAGGCCCAAATATTTTCTTTCGTTCTCAGCATCATACTGTTCCTGTTCCTCATAATCTACGCAATAGCGACAGGAATGCACATGATGGATATCATGTCAGATCATGCAGAGACTACATCAGCCCCCAACGTTACTGATGATCGCGTATTTGGAAGCTACAGCCCTCAAGACCGACAGCCCGAGACCGACAGCCCATGAGACCGACAGCGCCATCACTCATCACTCCTACCCCCACCCACCTAAGCCTGTAGGAATATCTTCTGATTATGATGATCTTAAACTCCAAGACACCAATGCTTTAAATATATATATATATATATATATATATTATAATGTGAAAGAAATGAGAGAATAATGGTTGCGTAACTTAAATCAAAGTTCCCCAGAGCTGTCCTCCCTTTTTGAATTTTTGCAAAGGTTGAAAAAATGTCTCCGCCGGGAATCGACCCCGGGTCGTTGGCTTAGAACGCCAATGCCTTTTTTTCATTTTATCAACCTTAGCAAAAAAATTCAAAAAGGGAGGACAGCTCTGGGGAACTTTGATTTAAATAACGCAATCATTATTCTCTCATATCCTTTCACATTTTATTTCAACGAGAGTTGCCAAAGCTGTTGTATATGTTATTTCCTTACAATTATATATGTATATATATATATATATACAAGGGATGAATAGGACTGCGCACATTCCATAGATGCTCGCCTGTATAGACGGAATTGAATGTTTAAACGCCTACAGTTTACCTGATTTTCTAAGTTGAGCGGTGTTATTTCAATTCGGTTTGCAAAAGTTGGCGATTGCACGATGAAAAAAAAAATCAAATTTAACGAAATCGTTTGTTAACTGAAAGATAATCCTGAGCGTCATTCAAATTCGTTCTAAAATTGCGTGCTATTATCGACCATTTCGGTGCTATTTTTACGAAATTGGACGAGAAAACCTAAATTATTTGTGTAATAAGGCGTTTTTGGTTGTTTACATTTAAAATGAATAAAATCGTTTTGGAGTTCCTAGGTATTCAGCCTTTCCAAAATACATCAACTGCCATGTTGGCCCCCGAATGATTCGAATTAAAATGAACGCTTTGGGGAGAAAGACTTAATCATTAATTAATTTACGTATTGTTAATGGTGGTTTTTTTTTCTCTCTCTCTCTCTATTTAAAAAAAACAGTGCCTTTCTAAATTAAAAGCATATAAGATCTTTCTCATGCATTGTAGATTACACCCATATCTTTGCCATGAAATGCATATATTGCAACTTTCCTTTTTAAAATCTTAATCATTTAACATTGAATATAGAAGAGTGGCAATATAGTGTTTGAAGCAATGTGGCACGCCAGTTCCTCTTTTTATCACGTGGTCTTCTGATTATGATGATCTTAAACTCCAAGACACCAATGCTTTAAAATATATATATATATATATATATATTATAATGTGAAAGAAATGAGAGAATAATGGTTGCGTAACTTAAATCAAAGTTCCCCAGAGCTGTCCTCCCTTTTTGAATTTTTGCAAAGGTTGAAAAAATGTCTCCGCCGGGAATCGACCCCGGGTCGTTGGCTTAGAACGCCAATGCCTTTTTTTCATTTTATCAACCTTAGCAAAAAAATTCAAAAAGGGAGGACAGCTCTGGGGAACTTTGATTTAAATAACGCAATCATTATTCTCTCATATCCTTTCACATTTTATTTCAACGAGAGTTGCCAAAGCTGTTGTATATGTTATTTCCTTACAATTATATATGTATATATATATATATATATATATATACAAGGGATGAATAGGACTGCGCACATTCCATAGATGCTCGCCTGTATAGACGGAATTGAATGTTTAAACGCCTACAGTTTACCTGATTTTCTAAGTTGAGCGGTGTTATTTCAATTCGGTTTGCAAAAGTTGGCGATTGCACGATGAAAAAAAAATCAAATTTAACGAAATCGTTTGTTAACTGAAAGATAATCCTGATCGTCATTCAAATTCGTTCTAAAATTGCGTGCTATTATCGACCATTTCGGTGCTATTTTTACGAAATTGGACGAGAAAACCTAAATTATTTGTGTAATAAGGCGTTTTTGGTTGTTTACATTTAAAATGAATAAAATCGTTTTGGAGTTCCTAGGTATTCAGCCTTTCCAAAATACATCAACTGCCATGTTGGCCCCCGAATGATTCGAATTAAAATGAACGCTTTGGGGAGAAAGACTTAATCATTAATTAATTTACGTATTGTTAATGGTGGTTTTTTTTTCTCTCTCTCTCTCTATTTAAAAAAAACAGTGCCTTTCTAAATTAAAAGCATATAAGATCTTTCTCATGCATTGTAGATTACACCCATATCTTTGCCATGAAATGCATATATTGCAACTTTCCTTTTTAAAATCTTAATCATTTAACATTGAATATAGAAGAGTGGCAATATAGTGTTTGAAGCAATGTGGCACGCCAGTTCCTCTTTTTATCACGTGGTCTTCTGATTATGATGATCTTAAACTCCAAGACACCAATGCTTTAAAAAATATATATATATATATATATATTATAATGTGAAAGAAATGAGAGAATAATGGTTGCGTAACTTAAATCAAAGTTCCCCAGAGCTGTCCTCCCTTTTTGAATTTTTGCAAAGGTTGAAAAAATGTCTCCGCCGGGAATCGACCCCGGGTCGTTGGCTTAGAACGCCAATGCCTTTTTTTCATTTTATCAACCTTAGCAAAAAAATTCAAAAAGGGAGGACAGCTCTGGGGAACTTTGATTTAAATAACGCAATCATTATTCTCTCATATCCTTTCACATTTTATTTCAACGAGAGTTGCCAAAGCTGTTGTATATGTTATTTCCTTACAATTATATATGTGTATATATATATATATATATACAAGGGATGAATAGGACTGCGCACATTCCATAGATGCTCGCCTGTATAGACGGAATTGAATGTTTAAACGCCTACAGTTTACCTGATTTTCTAAGTTGAGCGGTGTTATTTCAATTCGGTTTGCAAAAGTTGGCGATTGCACGATGAAAAAAAAATCAAATTTAACGAAATCGTTTGTTAACTGAAAGATAATCCTGATCGTCATTCTAATTCGTTCTAAAATTGCGTGCTATTATCGACCATTTCGGTGCTATTTTTACGAAATTGGACGAGAAAACCTAAATTATTTGTGTAATAAGGCGTTTTTGGTTGTTTACATTTAAAATGAATAAAATCGTTTTGGAGTTCCTAGGTATTCAGCCTTTCCAAAATACATCAACTGCCATGTTGGCCCCCGAATGATTCAAATTAAAATGAACGCTTTGGGGAGAAAGACTTAATCATTAATTAATTTACGTATTGTTAATGGTGGTTTTTTTTTCTCTCTCTCTCTCTATTTAAAAAAACAGTGCCTTTCTAAATTAAAAGCATATAAGATCTTTCTCATGCATTGTAGATTACACCCATATCTTTGCCATGAAATGCATATATTGCAACTTTCCTTTTTAAAATCTTAATCATTTAACATTGAATATAGAAGAGTGGCAATATAGTGTTTGAAGCAATGTGGCACGCCAGTTCCTCTTTTTATCACGTGGTCTTCTGATTATGATGATCTTAAACTCCAAGACACCAATGCTTTAAAATCTAAGAGAGACGATTCATACTTATTAAATCCATTTTAAATGGAAATTCAAATTTAAAAATCTCATTCGTATGTGCCGTACTAAATGACTCATATTGATAATGTGAATGCGTAGCTATGTATAGTTTTTAACTTCAGTTATTTTTGCGACTCCTGTAAAATAATTTAGCTTTTGTGTACTTGTACGTATAACAAATGTATTTTTGTGTAAGGATATTTATAGTTCTAAGTATATTGTGTGTAAACCCTGCTTTGTATTAATTAGCTATATCTATTTTAATGAAGAAAAAAAAATGAACGTAATTGACAAACTGACCTGTCATCATGATAGGTCAACGTGTGAGTTGTTTTCATGTTATGTAATCATTATTGTAAAGTGAAATCTAATCATATTTGTCTGCTGCTAAATGTACTGTACATTGCGTTGGTTTAAGATAAACCTTTTCTACTTTTACTACACCAAAAAATAGGAATTGTCAGCAAATTGAAATCTAGGGCCGTAGGGGCCTATAATCGTACAGTATATGCCAGTGTGGTGTACTGAAAACTGACAACGACTGAGCAGATTGAAGAACTAGAAGTGTCTGTTAGCCGGTTTTAACTTTGTATTTCAAGTGTTTCATTGGCATTGCAGTTTATTATTTTGTTCACGAAGGAAAATACTTGTACTTGGCCGAGGCATGTTTTTTCCGTAAGGGTGACTCTGTACAACCATATGAGACATAATTGTCTGATCATCATGGAAGTCTCCGTGTTTTGACATTATGTCAATTAATTTTCAACCCTAATAATTTCCTGATAGATTAATGGAATTGTAAGCATGGGCCGCGGAACGGGGGGGGGGGGGGGGGGGGCTGCAACCCCCCTCCACACACACACACACACACACACACACACACACACACACACACACACACACACTTTTCATGAAACCTCGGGGAAGTTATGGGAGTTATCATGCAGCGCAGCTAGCAGACGAAGAAGATTTTAGAAAAAGATTTGGAAAATATCTTTGCAATATACAAATGGACAACAAAGGACAATGGTATACCATGATCTGATGATTGTGTAACACATGTTTTGTGAATTCGTTTGAGTTACAAAATTCTCTCATTAGCACTTTATATTTAGACATGAGGCGATGTCATCATAGTTTCCATAGAAACAGATAAGCAGTGGAAGTTAATTGCCTAGTATTAGAACCCATGTAGAGGTTTAGTAATAGCCTGTAAGATATTAGATTTCATTTGTTTTAGTTGATAAAAAGCAAAATACATGTAACTGCAATTCTAAGCTGCCGATTTTTTTCCTATTTAAGGAATGGGAGGTGATAACATTCAGATTCCAAGTTGTAATGTATATTCTCTTTTGTTTTTCATTGTTCTTTTACACCTTGTCATATTATATTGCAGTTGATTCAAGGAATTGTTTATTTTTTATTCTTTTATTCTTTTTCAAAAAGATGATCAGACAATTTATCTATTTTTGTGACATTGCCGTGACCCCATCGCATTTAAGCCTTCGGATGTAGAAATGGATTCCTGCATAAATGCCATTATGATAATCCAAAGCCCTAGTTTTATCAGGATACAGTAATCAAGCCATTTAAACGATGCCTTGTGAACTGGTCTTGGAGCTTGGCGGGAAGAAGACAATGATCGTAGGGGAAAGGTGATGTGATTGAGAAAGAGAAAGAGAGATAGAGAGAGATATATATAAATCAAAGAGAGAAGGTAGAGAGAGGAAAGAGAGGGAGTAGATGGAGACGAGAGCTAGAGAAGATGAAGGCCAAGCAAAAGTAATTAATGTACCATGTATAGAGCGGACAGTGTGAGAGAATGAGAGATGAGGGAGATAAGAGAGATAAGAGACAGAGACACAGACAGACAGACAGATAAGAGAGAGAGAAGGTATTGAG
Source organism: Heliocidaris tuberculata (assembly GCA_025618425.1). Taxonomy (NCBI): domain Eukaryota; kingdom Metazoa; phylum Echinodermata; class Echinoidea; order Camarodonta; family Echinometridae; genus Heliocidaris; species Heliocidaris tuberculata. Next base: position 15,271,624 of record CM046846.1, read on the forward strand.
AGGAAAAAGAGGGAGTAGAGACGAGAGCTAGAGAAGAAGGCCAAGCAAAAGTAATAAATGTACCATGTACATAGCGGACAGTGTGAGAGAATGAGAGATAAGGGAGATAAGAGAGAGAGAGAGACAGACAGACAGACAGACAGATAAGAGAGAGAGAAGAGGGGGATGAGAAAGATGAGGGCCAAGCAAAAGTAATGTACCATGTATAGAGAGGACAGTGCGAGAGAATGAGAGATAAGGGAGATAAGAGAGAGAGAGACAGACAGACAGACAGATAAGAGAGAGAGAAGAGGGGGATGAGAAAGATGAAGGCCAAGCAAAAGTAATGTACCATGTATAGAGCGGACAGTGCGAGAGAATGAGAGATAAGGGAGATAAGAGAGAGAGAGAGACAGACAGACAGACAGACAGATAAGAGAGAGGGAAGAGGGGGATGAGAAAGATGAGGGCCAAGCAAAAGTAATGTACCATGTATGGAGAGGACAGTGCGAGAGAATGAGAGATAAGGGAGATAAGAGAGAGAGAGAGAGAGACAGACAGACAGACAGATAAGAGAGAGGGAAGAGGGGGATGAGAAAGATGAAGGCCAAGCAAAAGTAATGTACCATGTATAGAGAGGACAGTGCGAGAGAATGAGAGATAAGGGAGATAAGAGAGAGAGAGAGAGAGACAGACAGACAGACAGATAAGAGAGAGGGAAGAGGGGGATGAGAAAGATGAAGGCCAAGCAAAAGTAATGTACCATGTATAGAGAGGACAGTGCGAGAGAATGAGAGATAAGGGAGATAAGAGAGAGAGAGACAGACAGACAGACAGATAAGAGAGAGAGAAGAGGGGGATGAGAAAGATGAAGGCCAAGCAAAAGTAATGTACCATGTATAGAGAGGACAGTGCGAGAGAATGAGAGATAAGGGAGATAAGAGAGAGAGAGAGAGAGAGAGAGAGAGAGAGAGAGAGTGAGTGGGAGTGAGAGAGCGAGCCAGAATGGCTTGACCACTATCATTTTGGTCAAAGCCTGATCTGGGCAGCATTCCAGCTCTAAAATATATAATTTTTATCATAACCCGAAGCTAATTATACCTCAAGTCAATCCTCGCAGAGTAACCATGGCAACAACCAATGCTCTTTGTGAAGTCATCCAGCCTTTCAGGCAATGATGTAGTGTAGGACAAGTCATTTTATTTGTACATGAAATGTTATTATTTCTTTTTTTTTATAAGTTTTCTCTCAAACATAACAATGTTACAGTGTGCTAATAACTATGGATGAACCGTTCCTGTATCCTTCAAACAAAATATATGTGCCCAATAGTAATGTATACAAATTTTATACACATCTTTCAAAGGTTGTTCTTGACAACCTGAAAGCTTGCCGGAGGCTTGCCGGACATAGCAACAGATAATGTATGCAAACTGGATTCCAAGCATCGAGGCTCATTTATAAAAAGCAGGTTAATGGAATAGCTCGTTACTAGGTGCTCAGAGAATTATGTGCATAAATTTGTATACATTACAGAAGTGGTCTATTAGGAGAATTATGAAGAGGGATATTTCTTAGATATTTGTGCACACACTGCCAAAGATGGCATCGTAGAAACAGACCAACTCTTTTATTTAGTGTTGCGCATGGAAATTTCTAGTGATCTCATCTCTCCAAAACCTACAAATGTCTTATTGGTTATGCATTCTATCCCCCAAACTCTCATCAATCTTTTCATCTCAGTTGTTTTGCTTTAATTTACTTGCCTAAAGTCCCGCTCTATTAAAAGACATTTAAAAAAGAATCAGACACAATAACGCTCAAACACAAACACACAACAAAGAAATCAGTAACACAGAACAGTAAAATGGAATAAAAAGTATATTTCATCTTGCTAATATATACAAACATCAGCATAATCTATTTGCATATAGTCTACATTGTATTATCAAATTCTATAAGATTGTCAGTTACACCTTATCCTCTTCATATCTTCACAAAGTGCGTCCATACAGATTTTTATATTCCGATTACAATCGGATCACTTCAAAGCCGGATTTACACCCCTTTCCCAAACTAATGCTCCTATTTTGTGCACTAAAATAATGCTTGTGAAACAATTAAAAAATTGGGGTGTAAAATCAAGGGTTCTTGATGTAAAATCAAGAGGGCAAGAACCCATTCACAAACTCGGAGGAGGAAAGCTGGGGGGGGGGGCATTTCACCAAGTGTCTTGTCAGTGATTTTTACTGATAAATTTGCTCTCAGCCAATCAGATGCAAGGATTTCAGTAGCTTGTAACAGTTATTGCAACTTGTCATTGATGACAAGTTTTATGAAACAGGGCCCAGGATTCTTGTCACTGTAACTGCACAGACTGATGTTATGTTTCCAGGGCTCGTACATGCACATTCATTACAACAGTACAATAAATCAAGAACCTTTTGATTGTACTTCAGGAGTGTTAGTACAAGGTCCAACTAAATGTATTCATAAATACTTATGTGCTCTTTATGCTTCAATGAAGATAATAATTACAGCACCAAAATAATATGCATTCACTTATGTCAAGCATTCATTTACATCAAGTCTATTCGCAAACTCATTTTTTAACAACTTTGTGCTCCTATTACCTACACTAGAGTTTGTGAAAGGGATATCAGGTTTATTTTGTCAAGTTTTGCTATCCAAACAGTGTGGGATGTCACCCTGTGTCTCTTACATGAGCATACCGGACACGAGGTCCGACGTATGCAACAGCGACAAGTGCTCTTCTAGGGCAATTCCAGCGTAATTACAGTTTTAATCAAAACCAAGAGTCCTACAACATGTTTTAGTAACTGAATCAGACACATTTGACTATCAGGGACATACACAGCAAATTTCACAGTATATCATTGAATAGTTGAAGAGAAAATGGACTCTTTGTAATAGTAACTGACATGACACCATACATCACATGGTGACATGTCTAACCCACATGGTGTCAGGTCCATTAGGTTTACAAAGAGTCCATTCTCTTCAACTATTCAGTGATATACTGTGAAATTTCCTGTGTATGTCCCTGGTAGTCCAATGTGTTTGAATCAGTTACTAAAATATGTTGCACGACACTTGGGTTTTGATTAAAACTATCTTAAATAACCAGAAAATGGTCCGACTGTCATGTACGTTACGCTGGAATCGCCCTCTGGGCTTTATTTAATTTGTGTCACAAAATGGCCGGGGAGCAACTGTCGCAGGAGCAAGCATCATACAACCTGCTGTATCATGACTCACTTTGTGAGGATGGCAAATTAAAATCATTTCCCTGCACCCATGCATGAGATATCTGGGCATACTAAAAAGTGTGGTGTGGGACCAAACACTGTGTTAACTTTGCATACAGCGTAAGTCGACTCTGTTGGGATCACCACGACTTATGTAAAGGTCGACTTAGGAAATGTAAATAACACATATTTTGCACAGTTTGGTAAAAAAAAAAGAAAAGTGATTCGACTTTGGGAAATTTCAACTTATGCGACTTCCGAGTTATGAAAGGTTAACTGATATCATCTTATCATGATCTAAAAATATGCTGCATGGATACAGCTCTCTGGGTCAGCCAATATTGTCATGAACATCACAATGTCATACCATATTCATATGATCTGAGCATGACAGACATCATGTTGGTTAGCCCGACGCTATCTGGTTTAATACCCTACACTTGTCTTGTAACAAAGTATATATGTACATGCAGGCCTTCAACATGGTTAATTTCTCTAAGATTGTCTATCTTTTTTCTACTACATAAAGAATACATTCCTTTCCCCCTTCTTTCTAACACTCATCACAATTTGTTGGGTTGACTGGATCAATGTCTAGAACATTTACTTAAAAACAAGCATGCATCACTTCATAAAAATCATTCAGTATTAAGGCACATGTTCAGGAAAGATAACGTTTTCATGCAAATGCACACATATCAAATTTTCAATTTGGTTGGTAGGCTAGTTTGATCCATTTTACAATACAATGGGGGAAGGGATGAGGGGAAACAAGTACAGAGCAAACTACACGTATGTATGTATCGGACTTGTTCAAGTAACATTGGATTATTACCAATTAAAAAGAAAAATTCAAACCTGTGCAGCATGGGTGCAAATCAAGGGGGGACAGGGGGACATTCCCCCCCCCCCATCCCACTTTTTGAAGATAGGCAAATGTCCCCCCCCCCCCCCACCTTTTTGAATAACCTTTTTTTTTTTTTGCTTGTCAGGGAATTTTTGAGGAAAACTAGAGCCCAAAAAATGCGATAACCTCTTTTTTTTTCTTTTTTTTTTGCTTGTCAGAGAATTTGGGGGGAAAGCTAGAGCCAAAAAACTGCGATAACCTTTTTGTTTTTTTTTGCTTGTCAGAGAATTTTGGGGGAAAACTAGACCCCCAAAAATGTGATAGCCTTTTTTTTTTTTTTTTTTTTTTGGGGGGTTGTCAGTTAAAATTTTCAGACATTTCGGACAGGTACAAAAGTTAAATCATGTGCTGACCCCCCCCCCCCCCCCCGAATTTCAAAATGGATTTGCGCCACTGCTGTGCAGTACTGACAGCAAACTTATGTGTATTCAAGATGACTTATCAAAGAAACAATGGGATGATGAAATATACACGTACATGTAGATGTATATGTGCACTTAACATTAACAAATGGGCCTACATGATTATAATCATATTACATACAAAAGCCTTTCAATGGGATGACTAAATTAGATCTTTGGAGATTTGGAGTTCCAATAAGAGCTTATAAAAAATGAAATAAATGGTTATTCTTTGGTACATGATCTTTGAGACCCTCATTTTTTATGGAATGTAAAAATTCAAAAGCAAAAACAAATATCACGTAATCATAAAAAGAGCAAATTGCCCCGAACCATGTATAATTCAAACAGGGAAGGAATACATTGGGATTGAACAGTATTATGGACAGGTTACCTTTCAAGTAGGCATGATAACATTCTCAAAAAGGACCATTCTATTCAGGTAAATATGATATATAATCTATTATACAAAGATCCTCACAAAGATCTTATACTACCCAGCAGATTCAACAACATGCAGCATTTCTACAGAACTTGTTTATTCTAAAAGCCAATTCAAACTTGCTCCATGATAAAACACGATTGGACTAACAATAAAACATTCTGATAAAAGCTTACATCTCTCAAAGATAAATGCACAGAAGCTACAGGAAGAAAAGAGTCACCCTCCATTAAATGTGCCGCTCATAGACATTAGTCTGATGTAAAGGTCTGACTAGCCATGGTTGACTGGTTACAGCGACCCAGAAACATACATTCATTGTGCTATGAAAACAAAAATATGCTCAACGAATGATTGCCTTCAATGAATAGATTAAATCAAATGATTTATTGGTATTACCACTGACGGACAAAGGTTTTTCTCCTAGCCCAATCTTTTCAAGAAATAATCAACAATCGATTTACACATCAAGGAAGTAATGATATGTAGTAAGTCAGTAAGTAGCACTGCAGGTAGCATTTGAGCTCAGGCTTCACTAGATATGAGGAAACCTTGTTTCATTTTATATTGTAAAAAAAGAAGACTTATCTGTTTTTTGAAAGAACAAACAAGCACCACGTTACATACTACAGAAACAGTGTACATACTGTATAAGCTGTTTTTTTCGCGTACAGATATTTTCGCGATTTTGGACTAGGTAGGGAAATTCGCGAGGGTTTAATTTCGCGATTTTTGTGATGTTTTTGTTACTATAAACACCCATATATTGAAGTGGAAATTTTCGCGAGGACCGACTCGCGAAAATCGCGAAAATAAAACCACCGCGAAAATAACCACTTATACAGTATTTCATTGAAACATCATCACGTTGATTGTAAGTACAGTGTGTAGGGACTGATATCAACTCAAAGTCACAAACAATGGAATACAACAAGATATTTATAATATGATAAACTGGAACAACGTCTTCTGAATTTGTGTTAAATAATCCTACAAAACATATAAACGTAAAATCTTTCAGACTATCTTGTGATTCTTCCAAAACACACCAACTTCAGTACTGGTATTCTGTAAGTACAGATGTTTATTTCATATTTTGCACAACATGCGTTATGTACAGAATGTATCAAAAAGTATCCTATATTAAATGCTCTTTTTTCAAAGTTTTACAAACTGAAGGGAGGTAAAAAGAATAGTTTTTATTTCAAACTATAATTACTCTACATGACCATACAGTTGGCCCTTGAACAGTGAATTATAGATAAATTTTTATGTTCGCAATACTTTTTCTAAACTTTTCCCCCTAAAATCTATATTGTATACAAGATTGTCTAAAATCTCCTTTCTTGTTATTTTATACAAATCCCTTTTTGAGCCCTGAACACTGTTAAACCTGCTTTAGCAGCTACCTCTAAAGAAAGACCACCAGTTTCTAAAGACCACATGTTCCTTTCCTTGAACAGCATTTCTCACTGAAAACAGCACTATACTAAAGGAATCCCTCCTACAAAGACCACCTGCCAATGAAGACTATTTTCCTTGTCTACCTGAAGCGATTTTACATGTATATACAGGTTTTACTGTTATATGAAATATGGACATATTTACACATATCCATTCTGAACACTGTTTTTTGTGTAACTAGTTTTTTTAAAGCTAACAAAGGCACCAAATCATTTAGTCAAACATCACTACACATGACCATCTGCACCATAGGAAATGAATTACATTTAAGGAACAAGCCAAGTGTATCATACCTGAAAAATGCAACACCATAGAAAAAACTTCAAAGTAAATTTGCTAACCTACGACACTGCGATAAAGGGATACATCACTTGAAAGAGTTGCATATTATCACTCAATCCTCGCCATCACTCTTCTCCTTCCCCTCAGTGGTTCCTCTCCTCTGCCTCACAATATTCTCTGGTTTGTCTCCCTCTCCAACTCCACCTACTCTCCTTGCTCCATCGGTCTCCCTCTGAGCTCCATCTGTTGCTCCTTCCATCCCCTCGGCTCCTACAGGGAGACCTCCATCACCTCCAGCCACCGGCATACCTTCTTCTGATGCCTTGCCTTGAAAGCTCCTGGCTCCTTCGGGATCCCCTTGTGTTGCGCCACCTGGATCTCTCCTGCCATCCCCTTCTTCCTCCCCCAACTGCTCCAGGAGCCTTGGATCCTTGAGCTCTGGACAAACCTCGAGGAGAGCCAGCTCCAGTAGATTCTGCCAGCAGAAAGAAAAGTGAAGAAGAAATAGAATGATAAACATGATCTGCCGTTTTTTACATCCTCCTCTAAAAAATACTCTACTATAACTGATGTGCAACATATACATGTACATGAGAATGTATATTGAAAAACATCATCATCATTAAAACTTCTATCAAGTCAATCAACATGCTACTACCAATTCTATTCATCAGGGCATCGATCCTTTTTCAGTATTACTTGGGGAGGAGTGAGGTGAGGGGGTGCAAAACTGCATTAAACAGAAGTATGCACTGCAAAACAGAAAATCCAAGAGGCAGGCAGCAATTGTCCAATGCCCTGTGCAACAGTTGACTGTATCATTAATTCCTTCCCAGCTTGTTTGACTTTTGAAACATGCAACAGGCCGCTTTAGTCCACTCTTGCTACACCTAATGGCCAGTATTCTGAGCTCCGGTTTAACTTAAACTCCAGTCTCAGTTAAACCAGAGCTTTAATTAAAACTGACTTAAAACACAAGTCCAGTCTAAATTTTTGTGCAAAGTTAAACCATAATAGACTGGAGTTCAAGTTAAACTAGAGTTCAGAAGTGATTTTCAAAACACTAAGGCAGGTTTAGACTGGGTTTAACCCTTTCAGGACAAGAATTATTCAAGGGCTAAACTGATCACATTTTGTTCTTCAAATTGGCAACAATATTTTTCTTTTAGTGCTACATGGTTCTAATAAAATGTATTGTCTTCGAAAAAACTATACGTGGTTACAAACTTTGTTGAAAATTGGAAAAAATTGCCAATTATGATAAAAAACAGTGATTTTGAAACCTCTTAATATGTTGCCAATTTAAGAATTTTGGAGCTTATTCTCCTTTTTAAAATTCCTGGCATCAGACGCAATATGGTCACAATGTATGCAGAACTTTTTTGCCTGTTCTACTCGTGCATCTGGTTTATTTTTTAGAGCTCTGAATCAAAAGATACTGAAGCAAACCACAAAATGTGGTCAATTGTCTCGAAAGGGTTAAACCACACTTAGACCACGGTTTAAGTTAAACTGGAGTTCTGAATAAGGGCCAATGTGTCTAAGGAACATTACACATTAATTATTGGCTGTCCAGGGATTAAGTTCCTGAGAAATAAGCCTATCACCAAGGAAGTTTCTAAATCTCCAACTTCAAATTTTGTTTCCACAGATATAACCATATTCATAACCACTTCATGAGAATCATGATAGGAAGTTCCTCACAAAAGGGAGTACTCAAGTACACTTATAAAACTCTTCTTCTTGACCTTTACAAAGTGGTAGGGGCTTCATGAGAGGCCTTGTACGGTCCAGGCATAACTCAGGTCTAACACAGGCAAAATGGGAGGAAACCATCTAAAGACAACTGAAACTCGGATAAAATGTCACCTGTCAACAACAACTGGCCGTATGGCAGTCAACGGAAAGATGTACTCATTGTTTCTCCATGACCCCCGTCTTATAAAAAGAGTAGGCATTGATTTGAATCGATTACAACTGAAAATTAATAGCAACTCCTATTTCTTTAGAATGCAGTTGCGATTAATTATAAGTTGCAATAGACTGGAATCAATCACAACTCCTTGTAAGACGGGGCCCATGTCACAAAAAGAAGAATCCATCAAGAAACCCAGAACTCACATAAAAGATGTGCTTAGTGGTCCTTGTATCCTGAAGGGCTTCAAAGATTTTGATGGCTCCTAATCTGCTGTTATGCTTCCCTAAGAGATTCTGTAGAAAATCTACAAGGCGAACAGAGGGTACAAGATAAGATTAATCAAACTTCAATCAATCTGTCACTATGCATTAAAACTCTAATGCAATTTTTGTTAATTTTTTGTTGTTTATCCTGCAAAAAATGGTGGTAATTTGGATAGCATGGTTGTGAAAGTTATATTTGATCCACAAAGAATTTACACTTTTACATTTCTTTTAATCCCTTCCGTGCCTCAAAGTTTGCAAACATCTATCACAACCAAACCCAAAACAATCAGATTTTGCAATTGATTTCTTTGTTTCTTTTTTTTCTTCAAATTGAGAATGACTTATCTCCTACAGGAATAAGCTACAAGATGCATGAATGCGTTTATGCTTCATGAATATAAAATCCAGTTATAACTTTTAGTACATAATGCACATTGTTGGGTTGGAATTAACTCCCACAACCCAGATTGAATTCTTGTAAACTACACTTGTGTTGTATAATATGTACATTAAGGAAAAATACATGTATGCCTTCACAGTAATCAACTGTTACAGATAAAGTTGAGTTTTGGGGAGCGTTTCATCAAGCGTTCTGTCAATGAATTTTACCGACAACTGTTACAAGCTACTGAAATCCTTGCATCTGATTGGCTGAGAGCAAATTTGTCAGTAAAAATCACTGATAAAACGCTTGATGAAACGCTCCCCTGGTCATGCAAGAACATTGTGAAAGAAAACGTCGCAAAGCAATTGGGAAAGGAGGATTATATAGTACATGAGAATTTGTGCATGCTTTAAGGTTTTGGAATCACCAAAACGAGAAGAAATTGAGTCACTCCTGCTGAAAGTCACATGCACTGCACACAGAAATGTGTATATGGGACTACGTAAACATGTTTGGCCTGAACATTTTAGCCGTTTCTTGTCATATTTCAAATATGAGGGCATTTGAAGAGCAATCCTTTTCAGGGGACATTTCTACTGTGATTTTCTTCCAAACTGACATAAAAGGCATGAGAAAGGTCACAAATTATTTTTTACCTTTCCCAGAACTCAACTTTCCCTTTACGGCTTGTTCACATGTGACAAAGTAAACCGCAGGGGCTTTTGAAGGGTAATGTGCTTCACATTGTTGTATCTTATAACACAAAGATAAGTGAGTAGGCGTAGGACCTTTGTTGTGTGCGCAGCTACTTTTTTTTCATCCCCACTTGCCATTCATTTACGAATAAAAAACACTACCACGCTTACCCGCATCTTAAGTGAACAATGCTTTAGGGGGGAACTTCCAAACTAATGGAGAATGAAGCTTGAAAACAGGGACCAATACATACCAGGCAGATTTTGGAAGAATTTTTCCCTGGCCTCCTCATGTGTGGCCCTCTGTTCCTCCAGGCTAGGGGGCTGCTGGGCTGGGGCTAGCACCCCATCGGGCCACATGGAATCTTGGAAGTAACGGATGTAGAAGAGGATCATGGACTCTGATGTCAGCCAGTCTACCGTATCCCTCAGCTGCCTGCAAAGAGCACGATAGAAGGGTGTCACTGGTTTAATGCCGTACTCTAACAGTGTTATATTTGTTACAGAAATACACGGTACAGTCTAGGATTTTTGGTTTATTAAATCATCTCAAATACATGATTAACATTTCAAGCATCCTCTGAATTGACCCTATAAGAACTATGTAAAAATAAAATAATAAAATTTAATAATCTCTATATTAAACAGAGGCTGCACCCACATGGTTAACTATCCCAAAGCTGACTGAAGTGCTTTTCTTATGTTATCACTTTGAGGTTATAACTCTTTTGTGTCATTTTCTACAGCCAAGTTTTTTTTTGGGTAAATGTAGGTTTAATGGTTTCGGGGTACTGGTAAATAGTAAGGAAACAGCACTATCTAATAATGAGTTCATGTTCACTATCATCATATACCAAATCATACTAAATGTTAAATGGAGAGAGTACAATGTACTGGTAAATGGATGTTCACAACGAATGCCACATCTCATGTGGACCAATGCACAGCTGTGATGAGAGAATTATTAAATCACTGTTTCTGACAGAAAACATACTTATTATAAAGCCACCGAAAAGAGAGGGATACCTCTCGTAGAATACGTCGGCAAGGAAAGAACACAAAATTGGCGACGAAGATGGGATACCTCTCGTAGAATACGTCGGCAAGGATAGAACACAATACCACCTAAAACTATAAAGCCAACATTGAACATTGCTGATGATAACCACCACATAAAAAATAGTGAATACAGCTTTACAAGAAACCATCCAAGCAGAAACTAGCGAAACCTATCAATGGTACCGTTATAAAATTAGCCTTGGTTTTATAACAGTAGCCACCATTATTTTATAAACGATATTCATATTGGTTTGGAAAGTGTGGTTACTTTTTAATAACAGATTTTATGATTATCTCATATATGATAGTTATTATCTGCAGTAATGTAACAACATTTTCACAGCATTCTGTTACAAATAATGATCATTTGACCGTATGAAATATGACCTGTCTTCAGATAAAAGCTTTCATGAAAACTGGTTCTCCTCATGAATATTCAATCATAATCAAACTTTTTTGATTTAGTACTTTCATATGTCTGTTAGTGTTTTAGTGTCATTATATGAGCTGCCAAAACCATATGTATATAAAAGAGTTTTAAAAAATTATTTAGAGTTTGATTTTTTTAAATAACTGTGATATAAAAAGTAGAGCCTTACTTGTTGATCGTTCTCCCAAAGGTAGCCTGAACAAAGACGATGAGGGTCCTCCTCAGCCATCGGAACATTCCATGGAGCTCAAAGATCTCACTGATCAAGCTATAGATGGGCTCTGCTATGGAATCTTTCCTATCCTGAGCACTGGAAAATGATTGATGAAAGGAGAGATTCAGTTACACACAACACACATGTGCATGTACTTCAAAAGTATGAATAAGCCAGAATAAAATGCTTTTTCAGTGCCCCCTCCCCTCACAAATCTTGTACAGATTTTGAGGGCATATATTATTACAATATGAGGGGTCAGTGCAATATGTGCTTGCCCTCACTTTTGTGGAAAAAAAGTGTCACATGCATAAACATGCACCCTATGTCTTATTCAATTTTTTTTTTTGAAGTTGGTCAAACAATGGTGGTAAAAATTAATCCTCCCCTGTTGTCGGTTAGTATGAATACTTTCAAATTCTTTATCTCAGAATGACACAGTTGTTACTTAGCACACTAAATTGCACTGATCCCTAGATAGTGAGCGGATGCATCGCGTTTAAGACCAACCAATCTCTGAATCAATTATTCAATCAGCAACTCAATCAGTCAGTCTATCTATGAGCCTGAACGGTTAAGAGTGGGGATTTTGTTCGTCCGTGACAATGAATATGTTATGGATTATAATTTTAGTAAATGACTATGGAAACCAAATTTTATCAAATTTCAACTCCTTCAGTTATACCCTCAACAATGAAACATAAAATATTTCTCTCCAATTAAATAAGTATTTTCTACAGGCCTTCAAACTTTCAAAATTTATCAAATGTCCCTCATCAGTCTCCAATCAATCAATTAATCAATCAACCGATCAACCAAACAAATTGACTAAATTCTTGGTTTGTATACTTACGTTTCCTCTTCAGCGTCACTATCTCCTAGATTAGATCTGTCATCTTCTGTTGGTGAGTTCTTGAAGATACTGGCCAATGAGAAACCACCTTTCTTTACCTCTTGTCTATATGAAAACATAAAAAGTTCAGATACAGTCAGTAATAATTTTTTGCACTAATGAAACACCATGAAACACTGCCTTTTCATCATTTCAATTCAGCATAATTATTGTCAGTTGTCTATTTCTATTAAAGCACTATACTGTTTTTTCTTAGTAGGGGGTTGCCAAGTTATGCGCGAGAAGGGAAATATTTCTTTGGTCTTTCTAAGGGATTCAGTTAGGGTCCTAAATAAATGTATTTTTTGATACCTCATTTGATATAGATACATTTTGATGTATATTTCATGTGACTGCTAAGCAAAGCAAGTATATGCTTGAAGTTAAGGGACCTACGGATTTAAGTTTTACTGAGAAATAAGGCAATTTAGGATTAATGCAATATCAATAATAATACCGGTAATAATATTATTCACTTCTTGTATAGCGCATGTATCACATTATGGTATAACGTCTCTATGCGCTTCGAAAGGAGTTTGGATATTATTAACCTGGCTTTAGCTCCGGCGACGGTAGCGCTCAGTACATTCAAGGAATTAATCCTACAAGGTACCCACTTACTACACCTGGGTCGAGTGTGGCAAATGTAGATTAATGTCTTGCCAAAGGCCAATAGGCAGGAGCACATTGACTTGGGTTTTGAAAGCTTAACCTTCCAGTTCCACGACCATGCTTTATCCACAGAGCCATCACACATCTTGATGCCTAGTACAGATAAAGCTCTACTAGTGGCCACCTCTTTATAAAGGCCACCTACCTGTCTACAGTGGTCACCTACAATGTCTCCCTCCAAGAAGAAATGTGTGTGATAAAACGTGTCAAGAAAGGTCATTTGTCTACAAAGGCCCCCCTTTTTTCTAATTATGTCGGGTGGCCTTAAAAGACAGGTTGACTCTACATCATACGGGCATGGTGTATCAAATAGTGAGATAAAGAAAGAGAGGCTTACACAGGGGCATCGATCAAGATGTTTGGTTTGGGGATGAGGAACGAGTAGAGAGCTTCACTGTGTCTCAAGGTAGCATCTCCTAAAATAGCCTGGAATGAGAGATACACACAATAAATCAAATGCAGGTATTCATTATCTGCTATATGAATTTATTTCAAACAAATGCTCTTTAGAATATAGAGAGTAGCTTGACAATGATTGCTTCAGTAAGTTGCAAAAGGTGTTCACTATAGCAATCAAAGTTATCAGAGCAAACTTGCAAAACTGGCAAAATCATCATACATTTTACTTTGACAAATCTTTGACTGTCTCTTTTTTACATTTCTTTGTATGATTGGGACCCAACTATTTCTCTCTCTTTTTCTCTGTCTCTCTCTCTCTTTTTCTCTGTCTCTCTCTCTCTCTCCAGATTTCTGTTGATGAAATTTAAAAAAAAAAATTTTCTCACAGACCCATTTTAAGTTTTTCCCAACTGTCGTCTAAAATACTTCACTCTTCCTTCTTTTTCTATGGCAATGCATTTGTATAAACAGAAAGATTATATATAAACCTGTTTGTACAAAAAAAATTAAGCTGAGTATTAGAGCAGGATTGCAAATGGCTTCAATTACTGGTCAGTTCTCATGCCACACTCACAGTAAGATGTTTCTGCAGCTCGCTTCTTGATCTCTCTAAGAACTCTTTCATGGTTTCCCTGTTGAAGAGCTTCTTATTGTTCTGCGGAAGCTTGACCTTAGCTAACCAGTGACTGCACTGTAGGGTGTTGAATAGAATAAGATCGATGGTCACTTTAACACTGACCACACAACATTTGTCAGTATGAGAATAATACAGGAAATAAGTAAGATGATTCTGTATTTATACCTATGCTTTATAATTTCATTTTGTCATTTATTTTATCTTTTTATCTTTCTTTTCTCCACTTGATTGAAAATCACTCTTAAGACAAGAGTGCAATTAATTAAACGATATAAATGTACATGTACTTCCATAACCTTATATTACATTAACAACCACTTCTTACTATACAAGTAAAGCAGAGATAAACATAAATATGACGCCCCGTATTCTGAACTCCAGTTCAACTTAAACCGCGGTCTAAGTATGCTTTAAACCCAGTTTAAACCTGACCTTTACACCGGAGTTTAAGATCATCACATTCTGAACTTCGGTTTTACTTAAACTCTAGTACAGTCTAGACTCTAAGTGTGGTTTAACTTTGTACAGAAATGTCGACTGCAGCTAGGGGTAGTTTAACTCGGGTTTAACTTAGACTGGAGTTTAAGTTAAAGGGGAGTTCAGAATACGGGCCGATGTGTGTACATACAAAGTAATGTATGCTACACGTACATGTACTTTATCTCAAATTACACTATGTCAAATATATGTTCAGATAATACATTCAGTGATATAATAACTGCAACAGATGACAGGTGCAGCAGTCGAATGCTTAGACAACTTGAGTAGAGATGCAAATTTTGTGAGTTTAATCCCAGGAATGGATTAGATTCTTGTCCAAGGCATTTAATCTTTGTTACAGATCATATAAACCTATTAGGATGCAGAGTCTTTGAGGTGTACATATAAGTTAGCATACAGGCATCTGTACAATGGTGACTTGCTGGAGTGCTCCCAAGAAGTGGAAAGTCTACAATGAGAGTGTGGAAATTCAATGGAATCCAATCCAAAGTATACTACTTTGATCAGGGCCCTGTTTCATGAAACTTTTTATCAATAACAATTGCAACAGGTCTATGACAAATTTGCTCTCAGCCAATCAAATGCTATGATTTCAGTAACTTATAACAGTCATTGTGACTCGTTATTTACAACAAGTTTTATGAAACAGGGCCCAGATAGACTTTTGTAACTGGAAAAGACCATACCTCTTTGAGTCTGTTCTGTAGATTATGAAACTCTCCCAGTCTCCTTGACACCACCCAGCCTGACGTGGGAATTCTTGGATCAGTGGGATGTACAACGATCAAGAAATAAATCTCTGACTTTCCATCAGATATATCCTGGATCTAAAAAATAAGTGAAAAGGTTTTTTTTATTAGAATCAGAAAGGTATTATATACAGGTGGACAACATTTAACATTTCACCTTGGTCTACTATACAGTGGGCAGAATCTTCCCCTTCCCTGCCTCCAATATATATTTTTCATTGATAATTGTGTATAACTTTACTATATTTCACAAAGCTTGGATTATCGAATCTTGCAAAAGAAAGATGATGCTAATTCCACATGGGCAGCGATTGAATAACTTAATTTCTTTTGCTAAAAATTTAGACGGCATGGAAAGGCATTATGTTTGGACTGATTTGATGTGACAACATCACAGACAAGTGAAACACAAGCAAAAAAAATTAATAAATATAAATGAAAAAAAAATCTGTCCAATTTGGTCACCACAGAAAATAAATAATGAGGTTTGATCCAGCCCTGTCTATATGCTTGTATTTTCTAAGCAACCTAGATGAAATAATACCAAAAGATCTTACATCTGGAAGACAAACGTCAGCTCTCCACTTATCGATGTGTTCGGTCCAGAGATCGGTCTGCTCTATGTATAGCTCCACCCTCTTCTTTTGCAGGTTCAGGCTCTCTATCTCCTTCTCCAGCAATTGCTCCATCTACACAAAACACATCAGCATCAAGAGGTTGGGGGTAATATGCTGATTAACATTTATATTAACCAAATATTAGTCAAGAATAAAAGTATGGTACTCTGAAGACTGTGCTATGCCCCCCCCCCCCAAAAAAAAAAAAAAAAAATAAAAATAAAATAAATAAAAATGGAGACTTGAGGTCACATCACAGTCAAATTTTCAACCAAGCCCTGTTGAACAGTAAATATTTTTTCTGCTAGGTCAGGTCAAGGCACCTTTTGATTTCTGGCTTTAATGCAATGCAAAAATCAGATGCTGTCAAGGACAGCATGGTGCAGTGTATCTTGATGAGGAAACTTGTGTTGTGAATCGAAGAAGCGCTTTGAGGTTCCGGTATAGTCTGTAAAACACATCACTGGCCGGAAGCAACATTACATGTAGTTTTGAGTCGTACAAACATGTATTGATGTCTTTAATGAAGGCATGAATGCAATGTTAGTGCTTTCAGTGGCTCAAAAGTACTTTTTGTCACCTCAACCCCATAGATTTACAGACTTCATATATTCTGTTGTGTTCTGTTTTCTTTTTAAAATATTCTGCGATCAAGTAAATTTCAATTTAACATAGTGCATGAATGGATTGATGCCTTCAATGAAGGCATATCTTAAGGATAGTAGCAGAGTTCTGGTCATGAGATTGAATTGTGAAAGAAACTGTCTCAAAGCAATTGGGAAAGGTTGATTATATAAAACATAAGAATTGGTGCATGCTGTAAGGTTTTGGAATCACCAAACTGATAAGAAATTGACTCAATCCTGCTGAGAGTTAAATGCACTGCACACAGAAATGTGTATATGGGACTACACACAAATGTTCGGCCCGAACATTTCAGCTGTTTCTTGTCATATTTTAAATGTGAGTGCTTTTGAACAGCAATCCTTTTCAGAGGACATTTCTACTATGAGAATCTTCCAAACTAACATAATAAGAATGAGAAAGCTCACAAATTAATTTTTTACTTTTCCAGGAACTCAACCCTGCCTTTAACTCTTTCGAGACAATTTACCACATTTTGTGATTTGGCTCAATAACTATTTAGATCCCTTAAAAAATATACCAGATGCATCAATAGAAAGAGCAAAAAATTCTGCACACACTGTGTCCATTTTTTTGCATGACCATATTGTGGCAAATGCCAGGAATTTTAAAAAGGAGAATAAGCTTTAAATTGGCAACACATTGCAAGAGTCAAAATCATTTTTAAAATCAAAATTGGCAATTTTTTTCAACTTTTCGACAAAATTTGTAACCATGTTAATTGTTCTCGAAGACATTACACCTTATCAGAACCATGTAGCACTAAAAGAAATATATCATTGTTGCCAATTTGAAGAACAAAATGTGATCAATTTAGCCCCTAAATAATTTCTGTCCTGAAAGGGTTAATTAGTATTACAAGTATTGCAATTTCACACTTACATACATACATACACTGTAGCTATTGTAAACAGAATCTACGGCTCTTTCAGTTTATAATACCAATGTCTCCCATCTACAGTGCACTGGTGTAATATCTTGCTCTCACCTTTGAATCAACTCCATGGGAGCTCTTAAGATTGCTGAGTGCCTGTGACTTGTTGCTCAGCTTCTCTTCTATCCTCTGCAAGGTACTCTCCACTGTGTTCCGCTGATCCACCAGACTCTCAGAGGATTCCATGGTTTGGCTTGAGATGGAGGAATCCTGAGGAATTATCGAGCAGAGATAAGCAATTATATAATTATACAAGTAATGATATCATGGTTTATAAAGGGATTTTTTTTCCTGAGGAAACAGAGAGCTGAATATCATCTCAGAGTTAATAGAAAGCCTATGACTTGTTGCTTAGCTTCTTTTCTATCTGTGTTCCTCTGATCCACTCTGATCCACCAGACTCTCGGAGAAGTCCAAGGTCTGGCTTGAGATAGAAGAATCCTGAATAATTATAGAGCAAAGAGGATCAACTATAAATACCATACACAGGGATGTCACATCAATACCATTATGATCTGAAAAGTGATTTCTCCTAAGGATAAAAAGAGTTGAGTATTATTTATTCCAACAAAGCTGCCATACTGTGGATCAAGCATTCAAAGAATTTCACCCTTCACATACCAGGAATCAATTTACCATGCCTTGGACCAATGTCTTTGAGCCACTGCAACAGTATATCTCATAAGTGAGAAAAATGAAATATTTTTTCAAGGTAAACACAGAGGTTGGTGAGATTATCATAGTATCATAGTAAAAATGTAATTCCCATATGTGAAATGCACTTTTTAAATTTTTTTAAATCTGTGTAGCTTTGTATCATCATTCACTGTCACATTTTCCCATATTTCCCATTGTAAACCATCCTCGTCCACTCTTTCATTTGGAGCCAACTCCAGAGTCTTCCCAACTGGTCCTTGGTATTCAATTTCCCTGATCATAGAGTCCTTAGGACCAATTCAGCTAACAAGGCAATGTTTGATACTGAATTAAAGGGAAGATTGACTTCTGGGAAAGGTGAAAGTCAATTTGTGAGCTTTCTCATTCTTTTTATGTCAGTTTGGAAGAACATCATAGTAGAAATGTCCCCTGAAAAGGATTTCTCTTCAAATGCACTTATATTCGAAATATGACAAAAAATAGCTGAAGTGTTCAGGCCGAACATTAATGGCACATCTGTGTGCAGTCCCAAATACCCATTTCTGTGTGCGGTGCATGTGCTTTTGAGCGAGTTTGGGTTGATTTCTTATCATTTTGATGATTCCAAAACCTCACAGTATACACCAATCCTTATTTAGACATGATCAACCTTTCCCAATTGCTTCCAAACAGCTTCTTTCACAATGTAATAACACGACCAGAACTCTACTTTACCTTTAAAGTGCAAAAAAAATAGGAAAGTTAGAAATAACAAAACCCATTTTCCATCACCAAAAGCGAATCAAGACCACTGTTTGCACAAACCTCTCTGAAGCTGCTCTGTAGCTCATCCCTGACAGACGTCGAGAAGTCATCTGCTCCCGTCTTAGGAGCAAGGTCGTCACAGAGTTTGGTATAATGCTCGCTGACCAAGAAGGTAGGGTAGTGTTCTTGGTCCAGGAGCTGGTAGATCTTGTGCTGGGCATCGTAGAAAGCATTGGGCCCCTGCAGGAATAGTAAAAGCATATTTTAGACAAGGGAAATGCCCAGGGCAGTCTCGTCTGCACTGCGCAATTATCGGAGCAAAATTTTCACCCTGAGCCCCCTTGGGGGGAAGGTACCCTGTTTAAGAAATTAAGGTCTCCTTCCTCTAAGGATGATACCTACCAACTTTGGTTACAACCTTGCAACAGCTAAAATGAATCTAATTACTGCCATTATAGGTGCTCTTGGGGGTGGTGCCCCAAGACTTTACACCCCCCCCCCCCCATACTGGCAAGTACCCCATCTGTATTCATTTAGATCCTCCTTGCTTAAGGATGATCCCTGCCAATTTTGGTTGAAATCCACCACCAGCAAAGTTTTGAGAAGAAGTCAAATGCATGTGTACAATACATGTACTAATAATAATAATAATAATGTGACTTATAAAGCGCCAAATCCACTCTGTAGAGTGCTCAAGGCGCATAAAGAATTACAAAGTACATGTAAATAGAAAGGTTTTGAGAAGATGTACTAGGTGTTACAAAAAAACATTTCCCACTTTTGATCCTTAGTAGTTCAAAAACTATATATCAGATAACACTGACATTGATATGAGCAATAGCTGAATAGTGTACAATTTTGTTGGAGGTAATTTAAAAATGACAGCTAGTGGAATTCCTCATGAATAAATCATAAAGCATTCAAACCCTGGCCATTGTCCAGGACCATTGTCTGGGTGTTAACCACACACTCCCATACACACCAATTGACCCCTGTGCAAAGTTAAAGTTTTGTACAGAGGGTTGAAAATAGAGCAAAATCTGAACCTTAACTTCAAAATTAATCTTGAATTTAATGAAACTATTTATGCTTTCATTTTTAAATTACCTCCAACAAAATTGTACACTATTCAGCTATTGCTCATATCAATGTCAGTGTTATCTGATATATAGTTTTTGAACTATTAAGGATCAAAAGTGGGAAATGTTTTTTGTAACACCTAGTATATGTACACACTACATGTACATAATGTATTGTATGTAGAGCCAAAACTGAATTTTACCAAAAACTTAACCAAGTCAAAATGTCAGTAGATGACCTTTAATGTGATGAAAATGTAATATTAGGGTATTCCATCGAAAGAGGGTGACATAAAGACATTCCCTTCCAAGAATGATTCCAAGTTTCAAAGAATTTGAACAAATACTTTAGAAATAAAGTAAAATTTCAAAAACTTAATCTCAGGTTAAGTTTTTGGAACACAATGGAACTTATTTGACCTTAATTGACCTTTGACCTTGACTTTTGACCTGAAATTTGTTCCACATTATTTGTGATACTCTACAACCCTTGTGTGCAAGTCTCATTGAAATTGAACACATACTTTTGAAATGAGAGCATTTCCAAAATTGTTGATGCCTCAGTCGGAAAGGTCGCGCCTCTGTCTTGTTTGACATCTGTATCCTTCAACCCAAGTGCACATGTGCTTGCTGCAAACTTGCACCTGGTTACTTACAGAACTAAAATTCAGCCACTAACCTCAAAATAGGATGATTTCATAATGACTACATTGGGGAGGCCATTCCATACTCAGTGCTAATAAAGCTATGGTCACAACCCCGAAAAATAGCCTGCCAGGAGGCGAGTTTTTAGCCAATTACACCAAGGCACCAAGCGGCGGCCGCCCATGCACCGCTGGTTTTTAGGGCATCGCTGGGTCGCCGCTGAAGTTTTAGCGTGGAATTAAAATTCTGAATTTTGGCCGCCACCCTAAATAAGATTGGTGCCCGGGCAGTTGTTGCCTGGGCACCATCCTAATCGAGCATTGGCCGTCGAGCGATTTAGGTAAAAAATCGAAGCCACTAAATCAAAGGCTCCCGAGCGGTAGCCGTCTGGTCGCCGCCCAGGAATCGGTGGGTCATCAGTCGGTCACTGCCTGGACGCCGTGCGGAGAGGCTCCCCCGATTTCATCCAGTTTTGACCTAAAATGACCGGCAACTGGGAAATCGACAGGGCTCTGCCCAGGCATCGCTGGGATTTTAAAGCCCACTCGACTTCACCAATAATCGTTGCTTAAATTCCAGCAGTGCACAGGCAGTGCCCGGGCAGGCTACAAATCGGTTGGTCGCCGCTCTGATTTGTGACCAAAGCAAGTGATATCCAAAACAAATGCTGACTGTCTCCCCTCCCCCCCCCCCCAATTCATGTAAAGATTTAAAGACTCACCGCATTGCCAACTAAGAAGGCTTCCATGCCTCGTATGAGTTGTCTCTCCACCTTGACTACACTGCTAGTAGCTACAAAGGTACGATACACAGTCGTAGCATTCATGTGCTGGTCACGCGGCTGCGGTGACAGGGAGAAAGACGGCCAAACAAAGGTTCGATTCAATTCAATTTTGCTGTCATTCGTACTAAAAAAAACATGGCAAAGGTCTGAAGACTAACACTCTCACATTTATATGAAAGATTATAAATTATATAATAGTTGATTGATATTTTATAAAGAGAAATATTTTTTTAAACGGTTCATGAAAAAATAATTTAGTATTGCAACCTACATAATAGCATTTATCATACTGAATAAATGGGGTGGTATGGTAAGAAAGATGGAAAGAGATGGAAGGAATAGGAGAGTGAAGGAGAGAGACAGGAAGAAGATAACTGTAGAGGAGAGGAGAGCAAAGCACAGTGCATTTCAGAAAATCGCATTGTAGTCTGTGTAGAGGCAAATAAATGTGGTATGAGACCACTTAAAGAAGGTGAAGCATTATGCAATATTATAGCATAACCAAGAGCTTTAAATCAGCTGATTCACTCTCACAGCTGGGCTCTGTTTCATAAAACTTGTTACAATAACAACTGCCCCATTTCTATGACAAAATCGCTCTCAGCCAATCAGTTTACAAGGATTACTTTAACAATTATTGTAACTTGTTATTGATAATAAGTTTCATGAAACAGAAGTGACATGTGTGATAACATGTAAAGTAAATATAAATCAATCACAGAGTTCTGATCTTACATTTCAAATTAGCCACTAATCTTTCAATACTTAAGGTTATCTCCTTTATCTACATACATGTGTAGGATCATTATTGCTAAATAACCATTTTATTTGATCATTAAGTGATGCATTTCACTTAATCTATCAGTTTATGTAGTGTGTTTTTTTTTATTGCCTATTTCATTACCTTTTTACTGCTTTTCAAACTCTCCACAGCTTGCCAGAAACTGAAACGAGAATAGGACAAATATGATTCTTATGAAGCAAATAACATCAGAGCATACATCTAACATGGTACATGTATGTATCAGGTTTTAATCCTTTCAAGACAATTGACAACTGGTTCAATAACTTTTGATTCAGAGCTCTATCAAAAAAATATACCACATGCATGAGTAGAAAGGGCAACAATTCCTGCACAAACTATGTCCATTTTTGTTGCTTGACCATATTGTGTTTGATTTCAGGAATTTTAAAAACAAGAATAAACTTTTAAATCCTTAAATTGGTAACACCTTGAGAGGTTCAAAATAATTGTTTTTTTAATCAAAATTGGCAATTTTTCAACTTTTTCAACAAAATTTCTAACCATGTACGTGTATATTGTTTTCAAAGACATTACACTTATTAGAACCATGAAGAACTAAGAGAAAAATATTACTGTTACCAATGTGAAGAACAAAATGTGATCGATTTAACCCTGAAATATTTCCTGTCCTGAAAGGGTCAAGGCATTACAGAAAACATCTGAATGCTAAGTTAGCTTTTCCACCAGGAACATCACAACATACACTTGCATGCTTCTGTATCCACTGCACATATAGACTACAAACTACTTTTCTTCCTAACTTACTTCAAAAGGTCTTCTTTTCCTTCTTGTAATAAGGAATGCCAAAAAGCAGTTTCTCTTCTTGCTTTCTCCAAGAATCTCATAACTACAACCAAAGACTACAAACTACTTTTCTTCCTAACTTACTTCAAAAGGTCTTCTTTTCCTTCTTGTTTAAGGAAAGCCAGAAAGCAGTTTCTCTTCTTGCTTTCTCCAAGAATCTCATCCAGGGACATCAGGCGCTGTGTTTGATAAGCGTCTTCCTGCCCCCCTGATCCTGAGCCTTTGTAGTAGGACTGGTAGTCGGGTCCACCTAGAAGCTTCAGGCGCTTCTCACACTGGGCCTTGGCAACATTGCACTATGGAAGAAAACAAAATGATCTCAAGGTTTACAATTATTGCATTATCTTTGAAAGACGTTAAAGGTTTGGTAGGCATCCTCCTTGCCGCCAGACCCTGATCCCTTATAGTAGGACAGGTAGTCGGGTCCACCATTGGGCCTTGGCTACATTAAACTGTGAAATAAGCATCATACAAGTAGTCTCAAGGTTTACAATCATGACTATCTTTTAACGCTAACACATAGGCCCAATTCACAAAAAAGTTTATCTTTAACCTATGGTTTAAACCTCAACTAGCATAGTACCTACATGTTCTTATGTCCACAGGGTGGGCAATAGACACTTGCATGCACTTATTTACACTTACATGTATTACAGTCCATGGTAGAGGGATAAACTACAATTTAGACCTGGTTTCAATCTACACCTCTTTTGGGCCTAAGGCTTTAGACACTTCTCACGCTGGATTATTAGGACTGCTGTGTTGTTGAATGATGGAAAACAGAGTATATTTTCCCACAATTTCATTAAAACTTTCTATGATATTTGACATCATAAAAACTATTATGGTATGAACACTAGAGATATTATCCTTCAATCTCATAACACAGCATATACCAGTGACCAGTCTGACTACATTAATTCAGATCAAATATTATATTGAGACAAGGGTATACATAAAGTATGTACAAAAAGGGCAACTGGAATACAA
This sequence comes from Heliocidaris tuberculata, assembly GCA_025618425.1. Taxonomy (NCBI): domain Eukaryota; kingdom Metazoa; phylum Echinodermata; class Echinoidea; order Camarodonta; family Echinometridae; genus Heliocidaris; species Heliocidaris tuberculata. The sequence continues at coordinate 15,295,889 of CM046846.1, forward strand.
CTCTGAAAGACACCTGACAATATGTGAAAGGGGTTGGTACTACCTGATTGATGTATCGCTTGAGATTCCTGCCCCGAAGTAGATCCCCTTTCTTTGTCCCCTTTGTTCGTCCTTTCTTCCCTTCTAATTCTCCTCTCGTTTTCTTGAGGTCTTCTATTACTGTAGCATGCATGATCTCAGTTAAAATATGGTATCTGTGAAGGGCATGGAAAAGAGGTAAACATAACGCTACAACCATAGTGCAGCCACAATTACTAGGAGAGAGGAAAGAAATTTACAATAAAAGGACTTTTTTTTTTAATCAACAGAATACAGATTGTAATTTTGAAGGATATCAAATTTCAGGCATTTTTCAAGAACTGTTTTCAATTCATGTTTCAATAGAGAAAGCCAGTTGAATTTTTTGACAAAAAAAAAACAAGTACATTTAGTCACAATTATACAGTATTATCACCATTATAACCATAAATTATTACACCCTATCTAGTGATTGTAACTGATTATTATTTTGGAACAAAAGCTGGAATATTGCTCCCACCTGATCTGCAGAAGTTCGTCCACATCACCGGTTGAGTTGATAAGCTTGATGAACTCTTCGTAGGTAGCGGCATATTCGTAGCGATGTTTGCTCTTCTCCACAAGCTTCTCACTCCTCTCCAGGTGCATGAGGAATGTGGTGTTGATGAAGTGAGGGCTACACAGCATGTCCACCGCAGGCTTCACCACTAAGATAAGAAAAGAAAGAAAGTGAAGGTAAAGTATCAATGTTTGCAGTGAAATGTAATCTTAGTGGAAACAGCTGAAAAGTCGTTCTACCGATTGATCATGCGCATTACAAATAATGAAAATTCAAATAAAATTTCAAGGCTTGTATCAAAAGGAAGTGCTGAAGTCAGACCATTTCTGAATACTTGCGGTTCATTTTTGCATGGATATGTAGTAGTATAGACAGAACATTGATGGTTGTTGCATGTTTTGTTTCCATCGGGATAGCGCAGTTAGGCACGTTGACAGACAAGAAGCCTCGAGGCTCAAGCCATACCTTGGCAGGTGAAGATCTCTCTCAGGAGCTGTCTGGCGGTCTCGCATCCTGCCAGCCTCTCTGGGAGGAGGAGGACCAGGAGCACCTCCACTGCCTCCCGGAAGAACTGCGTCTCTGCCTCCTCGCTCGCTAGAGATGGGTGCAGGTAAAAGATCTTGGGCTCTTCTCCTTCCCTACAAATTGAAAAAAAAAATGGTACATTTCTCTTTGCTACAGTTGCTACATGTCTATAAATGGAGACAAATGTGTTGTGCCGTTCATTTGTTACGTAGTCTTCTCTGCTGGGAGACACTTTTAGTAGAAACCACCTTAAATCAACTTGTCCACAAGGCAAAGCAATTGTATATTATATACTCGTCCTTCATCAGAAACAGGTAGGGTAGATAGTCAAATTATTGATTTGGGAGAGCCTATATATGACTGAATAGAGTATCCTACACAAAGCAAAAGTTCTACTGCTACACATGGTGATAACATAAGGGCAAATTCCAAATGTACGTACTGTTATTTGTTGTTTTTTTCTTTCTTTTTTTGTCCACAGAAACGAACAATCAAACAAGCAGATTTTTTACCCATTCTCTGTCATCCCTTTCTCTTTTTCTCTCTCTGTGTCTCTGTGTCTCTCTGTCTCCCTCTGTCTCCCTCTCTCTTTCATGCTCTACATTTGTTTAGTAAGCGGTCTCTATCTATCGGTTTACATTTCGTTTTAACCTTTATCTCAACTTTCCATCCTCCCACCCAACTTTTACCAACCTTACACTTGTTTCCCTCAGTTTCTGGAAGTGATCACACAGCTTGTACACAACATCACTGGACAGGAAACGGACCTGGGTAAAGTACAAGAAAACAAATGTCATATTAGTTAGATAATACATATTTACCACATGCATAAAAGTCAACTGTCTCAATACATTTACATGCACTCCAGAAATCACCACAAACTGCAATGTAACAAAATACAGGAACAATAATGCTGCGTACAATATTATGCATACCCAAACTAATATACAGCATATCAAAAAAAAATTTGCAATGAATATTGGAAAAGATTTTTGGGGTTTGTTTGTTTGTTTTCTTTTGTTTTCTTTTGTTGTTGTTGTTTTTTTTTTTTTTTTTTTTGGGGGGGGGGGGTTGTTGCATGTCAGACTTTTCATTGACGTAACATAACTAAGATCTGGGGGAAGTGAAAAAAACTGAAACACTCCCTTAACAAACCCCTAATGGTACAGTCAAAACCTTCCTCTAAAAATCTGAGCCCACATAGAGTGTAAGCAGTTATACAAATGAAGAATAGCAATATTGAAACAAATTTATACTCACCATGTCTATTCTTTTGAGTCTAAGTGATAAATTATGGACCACCTCCCACATATCCGTTCTAATGAGGATTGCAGAAAAGAAATAGAAAGCATCCAATCAATGCACTTTCGTGAAAAAAAACTGTGATACCGATAGTACAGATCACAGTAGTCAGTCATCAGTGTGATCAATTACATGATAAATCTTTCGGTTTAGGTATTTTATAACAGCTTTCATTGAATAGAACTAGAAAAAAAAATGAGGATATGACAACAACAAAAAAACTACAGTAAGTTCATTATACTATTGGTGTGAATGACTATTAAAGAAGTGTTGGCCAAGTGACTGATTATTCTTGCATATTGTACTGAAAGTGGTAAGTGGGGAGCATTCTCGGAGTGACTGATTGATGACACAATATCAGTTAGTAACATAGTGGGGATACCACTAAGATACCCCTCCTCTTATAAGCATAAACAATATGTACATATATTGTGAATTATTAAAGCTCTGTACTGAAATGACTTACATTATCTCATCAATTATCCAGTACATGTACATTATCAAATACCTTCCATCTTTAAGGAAATTTGAAAAGGATAGAGCAGTTTGTTGGCATTAAAATTCCTTCATAAAATTCGTAAATTTTGATAAAAGTAAATACCCACTCTAGAGTATCAGTAAAAGTTGCACCATCTTGTCCCAGAGTATTGTACCAGAACATCACATAGTCCCTCACTGCCAGATGAAATACTACAAAGCAAGCAAAAACATAAGTAAACAACATGAATTCAGAAAATGCATATGGGCCGAATTGCATGAAATCTGAAAATTAATGGATCATTGAATATTTGGTTAGGAATGCATTTTATTAGTTTTTACAGAAAAGAAAGTGTAGTGAATTGGAAAGCCCCTAATGAGTCTAGAAAGGGCATCTGAGTTTAAAATCATCTTTACTAATTTCTTCTGGGCAGTCTATTGTACAAGTATCGATTTGAAATCAAAACGAAAGTGGGAGCTGGGAAATCTGCTCAAACCATAGTCCCACCTATACATTTTGGGATGAGATAGACATTGCCACACAAATATTGTCTTACCTTCTCTGATTGCATTGTCGATATTGCGGGATATGATGACTCTTCTTCCCGGTCTTCTCCTGCGAGCTTTCACCTCCTGTCAACAAAAGAAAAAAAAGAGAAGAAAATCATCAAATTTCGCACTTATAATAAAAATACATGAGACTATCTGAAACTGTTATATATATATATAAATTCAAAGACTTAAATTCTCATCAGTTGGATATTTTGATTTTATTGTTTGCTTCAGCCGGGGGCAGATCCAGGATTTTGTAAAAGTGGGGGCACAATGCTAATAAAGTACACAATTAAGGAGGCAATTTTTTTTATTGTGTACTCTATAAGGGGAGGGGGAGGCACAGGCTGGTTCCCCCCCCCCCCCAATACAAAGCCACCACTGGCTTCAGCAACAATTGGTTGTTGTTTTTTTTCATCAAAGATATAGAGTTAGGGTTGGGGTTGCAGTTGGTTTAAGGTTAAGTTTAGGGTTAGGTTTAGGTACACTGTTTGGTACTCAATTTGGTTATTTATATAGTATTTATATTGTATTTAATGGCTTTGAGTGGGATACAAGGGTATATCACACGAGCTATGAGCATATTTCACGAGTCGGCACGAGTGAAATATATTCAAAGCGAGTGAGATACACCCTTGTGTCCCAAGAAAGAAAAGTTATTCAATATTATTATTATTAATTGTATGCAACCTAGTTCCTCAATTTCCACCATTACATTATGCTTATGTTTCTGTATTAACTTCAACATAAAACACAGGTAGAAAAACATTATTTTGTCCTTACCCAAACATCTTGCAAGGGCTGCGCGCATTCCATTGTCTTAACCTTCGCGCATTTAAACACGTATTCACTTGTTTACGCATCACACACACCTCAAACGATGAGATATGGAGATACATGTATATTGCACCGTCTTCAGGGTACTTTTACACAAAACATGAGATATTGTTTTAAAATTGCAAGGTCATCCGGGAACTTTCGCACAAACCATGAAATACGCCAATTTTTCTGGTCGCCTGAAAACCCTTCATACAAATAATAATGTAGGATATTGACCATGGAACCAACGAAGATTGTTATAGTAGCCCCTGTACAAAAAAAACAACTTACCATAACCTTGGTAACCAGTGTCTGGAAGGCCGGAGGGGGCTGATGGATGATTGGGGGCTTCTTGAGCTTCCCTGAGAAGAGGACCAAAGAGCAGCCCAGGAAGAAGCCCACAAGTCCTAGTCCAAGATGGAGCCATGGCGATGAAGAGCTCACTACTCCCAGCCGACACAGAGCTGCAAGGAAGATCCCAAACCCTGCAACCGTGTAGACGTTGATGTACCTCCCAAGAAAGATCATGGTTGCATGTAATGTTTTCCACCTGCTGTTGAAAAGTTATTAAAGCCCTTGGTTGATAAATGATCATTAAAGAACTATGGTGTGAAATTAAGACTATCAAAATGGAATATTCTTGCAAAAGTTCCAAACTTTATAAAGCATAAATTTTGTAGCTAGCATTTTATTCATAATGAAACATAGATAATCTATTCATAGAATCTAATTTTAACTATATAAGACGGACATGTTTTTATAAAAAATAACAAATAATGGTATCAAACTGCAAGGGTACATCTAACATCTAAAACTGATTCACCTATCACATTCATTGAAATGCTCTTGGTCTAATTTGGATTTAGCATGAAATTTTGTTTTCAAAATTTTGACTGTAGTGTTGATAATTAGATTGTACATGTGTATCTGCAATTGCTACAGGATTGACAGCTCTGATTCTAGTCTAGAGTCAATATCAAGAGTTGCGTCACTGTCAGATGCAGTGCTAGTTGGCTCTTCATGAAACCGCTCATAAAGATCATTTATGTGACATATTTTGCAAGATCCTATCCCATTTGCCCTGTACCAAAAAAAATTTCCATTTTTTCTTAAGAATATATTCAATCATCAGGGGCGGATCTAGCTTTTTTCCAAGGGGGGGGTTTGAGGGGCTGAGCTGGGTATTGCGAGCGAGCGAAGCGAGCGAGGGGGGAGGGTGTGGGAGGGGGGATACCCCCCTCCCACAGTAGGGAGATTTTTCATTTTTAGGGTTGCCAGCTTGCGATTGTAAGCATACTTGCATGCTCTATTTTTTTCCCTTTTTTGTTTTCCTATGCACATTAAATGTTTACTTGGCAGCCCAAGGGGGGGGGGTTTAAACCCCCTAAACCCCCCCCCCCCCCCGTAGATCCGCCACTGATCATACATGCACTTTAGATATAATAATTGCTCATGTTATTCCACAAACTGTATGAAACAAATCTATTCCTTCATCAAAAACTAAGAAAATCTAAAGTCATTAAATTTTCTGTACTGAACAAATGGGAGAGGAGCACGCAAGACATCACAGAGTTGCCACTTTGTGTTTGATTGATTACAACTTCAAAAATTCATAACTCTCTTATTTTTTATTGGATTTTGCTCAAACTTTCACTGCATATCTCTCATTTTTCATCTTTTATTCCAATCAATTTAAAACCAGGATGGACTTTCCCTTTAAGTTATAAAAAATTAGAACCCCTTCAGGCTCTAGCAGTATGGTGGTCGATCCAGTGTCCGAACACTTTTCAGAAAATCAACGATAGCAAATAAAATATCAAACGAATATCTGTCAAAATTACATAATGAATGCTCAAAGTCCTACAGAAAAAGAAATTGATGGAATTTTAAAAAGACAATGTAGATTTAATACGATATTCCCTTCCGAGTGAACCCCTTCCCACCGATGCGGCGTTTTGGTCCCTTGAAAAAGGTACTGTATTTCCGAACGTGTGAAACCTATGGGAAAAAGACACAACCTTTGTTTCAATAGTGTGGTTTTCAAAACCCATTTTAGGCGCTTAACTGTACACGTTCGGTAATACAATCTGTTCGAAATTACAATCCTTGACTATATAGTCATGCATTGTATTTCCGAACACTCATAGGTCCTTGCAGGGGCGGATCTAGTCTAGATTCTATCCGTTTTTTATATTTGGTTTATTCCCTAACGCTGCTCTTTCTCTACACGCATATCCCACACAGAGCGCGACTCTCCACTAATCGCGCGATCCCCACAATTTCACCCGTCGAAAAAAAACGTCTAGAAGCTTTTGCCATGATGCGGGGTCAAAAGTTCACGCTAATATATTCTGACGTAATGCCTGGTCGCACGCTGTAATGAATATGCATAAGTAAGATCGTCGATTCAGTGTGTGTGTGTGTGTGTGTGTGTGCGCAAGGAGTTATCACAGAACTTTGATTTGATAACTCTTTGGTGTGTGTGTTGGTGAACTTTCTGTAGTATCTGCACTGATTCCAAAAATGACCCTACTCATGTCACGGTTATCCCTCTGCCTTTGGACAGGCAGCGGAAAAGCTTTGACCACTTATTGACCAAAAATAACCATTTTGGTTACACATTGTTTTATTGAATCAGAGCAAAGAAGGATTTGGTAGGCCCCAAAAATAACAATTTGTGTCCCTTTCCCCCCGAAATGTGATTTAATTTTTTTAATCAGCATCATTAAAGGGGTGGGTCTCGATATCCAAAATTGATGTGAAAATGTGTGTAGGTTCCAAAACAATAAAATTATTCATTGTACTTCAATCGTTTTGACCATTTCGATTATTATGCCCACTTTGATCCACTATGACTACATGATTGTATTTGCAAATTTTTATGAGAAACTAAAAATTAGTGAGCAGCAACGGACTTCCTCTCCAAAAGAACAATTTTGGTGGGGAAGATTATTTTGACAAACTTAATTACCCAGAAGTATCTAAGTATACTTTTGCTCTGATTCCAAGAATGTCAGTCGAATAGGCCTTACTCAGGACATTCTGGTCGTTATGGTCACTTTTTGACTCGGAATAACCATTACACCACTCCTTCTATGTCCGAAATCAATTATTGGATGTATCTATTCCGTTCTGAAAATGTCGGTAATATGACTATTTTGCTTATTTTCTGTTAGAAACTTGAAACTTATGAAATCTAAAGCTTGTTTTGAAATTTAAAATGTCTGATAGGGAAGCCAATTTATCTGACTAACATTTGCAAGTAAAAGTATAAGACAAGATCATGTTGTTCTGATATTGATAGAAAAAGAATAATGAGAAGTCAACACAAATATCTATCTCCCACTCTAATAAATGGAGCATTTCATTCATTCTCATTTAAATAAGTAACCATGACAACCATGTTTTATCATTTTTCAGTACACCCAGTTATACCCTCCAAAATAAATCATAAAGCAATCCATCACAGCTAATCACTTATTTTTACAAGCCTCCCAAATTGGAAAATTTTGAAATGTCCGTCCGTGACGCGAACTGATCACACTCTTATGTCGTTTTCCCCAAGCTTCATAATTCCAAAGTGTCGTTACTTCAAAGGTTCGTAATTCCATATACAATCTAAAAACTGAAGTGTTAAATCTCCATTTAAAAGTGCCGAGAAGTGACCACTTTTTTCAAAATTCGTGTTTTGAAGTGACTTCGGAACCTCAGGAATTATGAACCTTCTGAAAATACATGTACGAGTGCGTCCCTTTAGATAAGCTCAAACGTACAACACTGTGAATTTTCATGTTATTGCGATTCAAGAATAGTTTTGTTTTGACATTCATATATGTTGTCAAATGTATACATTGGTGCACTCAGTGCCGTGAAATTAAGAGGCAAGGGATTTCTGTCCGTTCCCTTAGTTTGAGATTCATGCTTTCCGTGCCCTTGCCTTCATGGGAAGGGAAAAATATTAATCCTTTTTCAGGTACACGAGCCTCCTCCTCATCCCTCCCCCCCCCCCACCCACTTGTTACCGGGATGACCCTGTAATTATTATATGCGCCACTTTGCATAATATAGAAACATGCCAATGATCATGAGGATTGGCGGATGGAATCGGGTCATGGCGGAGATTACAAGTCCAAGTTGATTTTTGCGTTTATCTGCCTGATTATTAAAAATTTTAATCTTCTTTTTTTTAGTGGAGGAGGGAATCTCATAAAAAAATCCAAACATTAAAAACTATGTTGGTTTATTCAACGGTCAAAATACTACCAAACCGAGTCTAGCAGGATCAAAAAGGTGTGATCCGAACATACAGCTCTGTTTATTATTCCACATATTGAATGAAATAAGAACAAAAGGGACAAGCATAGCAATACAAATTATAAAACAGAACGAAGAAATAAAAGTTGATATGTGGTATGGGGGTGGTAACAGAGGCAAATTTACCTATCAAAGGTCAATCCCCAACTTGAACATTGAAATATAGGCAAGTTAATTATTGTTATAAACAGTTCAATACAAAATCTAATACTACTATAGCAGTATTAGATCTTGTATTATTGAACTGTTTATAACAAATATTGCTTCTGATATATGTTTACAATGATGAAAAGCTCCAACAGAACACTGTTTTAAACATTAGAAACCTTCTTTAAAATATTGCAACATAATTATCTGTCTATAATGTCAAGTACATGTAGTCATTTTCTACCATAAGACAATGACCAAAATAATTATATACTATAGGGACAAGGCCACATTTTCTTGCCTTTTCAAAAAATGATGGTCATATGGTCAAAATACCCTTGATGGTCGAAATGGTCAACAATGCTGAAATAATATCCAGTAAACGTTATTATGTCTTAATTAACATGACATCTCCATAAAGAACTGGAATAACGTGAAATGGCCAATCGTCACTAAAATGTCGTTTGTTGGTTCAATGAATCAGCACAGCAAAAGCCGCCTTGTCTGCGTTCGAAGCCCTGCCTGCCTTTGTTGAGCTCTGCATGGCCTGCCCGCACCGTGCCCGCAATGCCCCGATCAAACACCACTGAAAAACTGAATATTACGTAATCACTTATGAATGATGCATATTCTTCGTCCAATCAGCGCAGATCGAGCGGGTCTATTCTCCCCGAAAAATTTCGGGAACGGTCGTTAAACTGGCAAATGCGACTGGACTGTTTGCGAGGGTCGATTTGGAAGGGCTATATCAGTTTTAGCGTTGGGGGTGTATTATTTTCTCAACGGATCGCGTTCGTGCGCGAACAGTCCAGGCAGTGGACTAGGGCGGATCCAGGATTTCGTATAAGGGGGGGCACACAAATGCAGGATTGTCAACTTTGGGAAACTGCTTGGAGGAAGACCCATATTTTTTTGGTCTCTCGCCAGCCCTCCAAAAGTCGCTCAGTGGGGGGGGGGGGGGGGGGGGGGGATGGCGAGCAAAAAAAAATTTTTCGCCAGCCCTCCAAATGTCGCTCAGTGGGGGGGGGGGGGGTTCTGGGGTCCAGTCCCCCCCATAATTCTCTGACAAGCAAAAAAAAAAAAAAAAAAAAACGGTTTTCTGCTCGAAAAGGGGGGGCACAATCGCAAATAGGGGGGGCACATTGCATTGTTTTCCCTCAAAAGGGGGGGCACGGGCCGGGATTGCCCCCCCCTGGATCCGCCACTGGGTCCTTGCCTATGTGGGACTGTGTCCAACATTCACCGTTGCAGCAGTCAAAAACAGACAACAAAATTTAATTTTCTTAAATTTACTAGATTACCTGCTTCAGGGACTCTTCAACTCCTACTATGCCACAAATTTGGGGATTCAGATCGAATTGAAAGTGAAATTTTAAATAATTATTTTCCTCTCATGTATGAATGATCTAGACTGGAAAAAGGCCTGCTGATACACACAAAAGCTATTGAAGCCTATTCACAAGTAAAAGTTAGTCTGGAGTACAAGGTTATCTTCAGATAAGCTTGTACATGTATAAGTGTTTCCGAACAGCATTTGTATTACCGAACGCGAACAGTTAAGCGCCAAAAATGGCTTTCAATCCGCGTGGGACGCTTATAATATTCTTCACACTATTTGACACACAGAACACAGGGCAGAAGATCATAAAATGAGGCGAAAAAACATAAGTAATATCTTATAACCTGCTCTTTCGTCACCCCCAGTGCAGTCTTTATCCCGTTGGCCCAAAATTGGGGTAGGTTGTGTCTTTTTCCCATACTTACGTTTCACACGTTCGGTAATACAATACCTTTTTCAAGGGACCAAAAAGCCGCGTCGTTGGGAAGGGGTTCGCTCGGAAGGGAATATCATATTATTATTATTAAATCTACGTTGTCTTTTTCGAATTCCACCAACTTCTTTTTCTGTAGGACTTTAAGCATTCATTATGTAAGTTTGACAGATGTTCGTTTGATATTTTATTTGCTATCGCTTCTTTTCTGAAAAGTGTTTGGAAATAAATCAAATGAAATAGGATCCACTACCCAGTAGATTCTAGTAGCATACAGAGCAAATATATTTTTGGTGATTGGTACATGTCTAATCATAACCTAGTACATTGAAAGAGTGGTCTAAAGTAAGTAATATTTACTAATACATGTATATTCAATGTTAGCTTAAAAAGTTAGCTAAATAAATGAAGTTGCATACCGAAAATGCGAAATAGAAAATGAAACTCACAGCATCACAAGGCTAGGGAAATACCTTGCTATCATTACATGCTAGAGCTGGTTAGGTTGGATCTTCTCTTCTCGGCAGTCACTTCTTTCAGATAAAGATAAAATGCTAGATCTAGATCTAGACTCTATATACTTGAAGGCAGCCCGACTGCAAGGCCAGGTTAAAACTTAAAGACGTGGTATGTTTACTCTTCCATACGAATGCACACAACAAAGGCACTGCACCTGCACCGTACAGGAGCTCGAGCTGATCAAGTAGGACTGTACTGGGGGCCGGGGGCGAGTAAGGTTGGTCGAGGCCTTTTGTTGTTCGGTCTCTGATGACGTGCATGCAGTGCTTTGTTGACTTATATTGTATGGAACGCCATAGGGACCAAAATTCCTGCAGTGTTGTAGAGACTTGAGATTGCCAAAAATTACAAATTTATGAAAAAAATCGAGAAAAAAAACCATCATCCAGAATGATTTTCCGAGAAGGAGAGGGAGGGGGGGGGGTGCAAGTGAGGGTCAAAATATAGCAGGAACTGGGGAATGCTCAAATCATAAATAAATAAATAAATAAATAAATAAATAAATAAATAAATAAATAAATAAATAAATAAATAAATAAATAAATAAATAAATAAATAAATAAATAAATAAATAAATAAATAAATGGATGAATGAATGAAAGAATAATGAATAAATGAATAAATAAATAAATAAATTAGTTGATTGATTAATTAATCAATTAATTCATTAATCAATTAATTGATAAAAAAGATTTTTTACCAACTACCACTCTAATCTGACAACGTGGTTTTTTTTTCTTCAATATTAATCATGATTAAAAATTAATTTCTTATACTATAATTTAATTGAGAATTTGATGATCATACTCCTTGATTGGATTGTACTAGTCGTATAAGCCTACTGGCTATGGCTTCTTCAGTTAATTTCTTAGGGGGTGCAGGTGTAGGCTTAATATTCTTGAATGACTATATAATTTGAATTCAAAATAGTTATATGCTTGCAAGGTATTTGTGCATAATTAACACATGAATGGTAGATTTCAGCATGGCAGCCAAATAGCCAGATATTAAATTAACAAGCTCCTCTAGTAACCCCCTGTTCAGATCGACACAAAACGTTTATACCGAAACTCGATAAGAAACGTCGTATAAAATTTTCATCATATAGCCTACGGACCGTTCAGACACATATCTCGACTGATTAGAAAAACATTGTATAGATGCGCAGTTTTCCACTGCGCATGTTGTTATGGTCGCCGCCATGCAGCCCCTGGCCCCTGGTAAGGACACCTTTTGCGCGCTTACATTTAGTCCCGCCCAGTTATACCGTTCTGTGGTCGCCATACGTTCAGATACACACGGAAAGGTGATTCGTTATCGAGTTCTAGTTCGAAACGATGCTCTGACCCCAGTTTCGTTATACGACGTTTCGTTAGTCAGCGTTCAGACACATAAATCCACAAAAATTCATCGTTTAGCTATACCGTTTTGGTATAAATTTTTTGTGTCTGAACACCCTGTACATTGTCTTGTCAAACAGGTGCAGATGGGACGATGGGTGTTTTACATAATCCTGGCAATACATTTGACCTCTTTTCAGAAAGCAATACAATTTTCACAATCTAATAACTTATTAATGAAATGATCATTTGACACCTAATTGCACCCGAAGGAAGTTACAGTACTCAAGATTGTACTATGTAAATTTGACATGAAATGAATGACACACTTTGGAGTTATTAAGGTTGTAATACTAAAAGAAAAAAAAATCCCAGTGTACAAGATCCAGAGCATTTTGGGCAGCAAAACTTGGTTTAGGGCATAAACAGAAATAACCGTCTGTTATGGGGAATGATAGATAGAGATCAGTGGAGTCAGACGTAGTCTTAGTGAACAACCGACGATACAGAGAGACTAAAGCTTTTGGTCTAGGTTTAGGGACACTTTGGAGTTTATTTCAAGGGTGTGTTACTCCCCCTTCTCTATAGAAATTTTTATTAATATTTATATTTTTGTAATGTTCACCCATACCTCTTCCTTCTGACAAAATTTGGTCAACGGGCCCAAGGGGAAAAATTCAGTAATCCCAATTTTTAGGGGCCGTCTGACAACCCATCCCGAAGAAAAATTTTGTCAGTTTTTGTGTTTCCATAATGTATAGTCATACACCTTCTTTCTGACAAAGTTTGGCGCATATGTTAGATGGGTTGAAATCGACCTGACTTTGTTGGGGCCCTTTTGGGGCCCTTTTGGGGCCGGACTCTGGGGGTCAAACCCGGCGGCTTCGTTCGAGCTAACAAGTTTTTTGTGAATGACTTGAATAGTCGAAATAACTCAAATCTCATAAGTAAAATGGGGTGACTATTTTGGGACAGGCTGCCAGACTACAAGTAGGTCTAGCTCTTAATTACACATACTACCAGACCTCTTTCTAACATTTCCCTCTCTCTCTCTCTCTCATCTTACATTAATTCATCTCTGTTCAAATTTAACTTCCCTTCCCCCTCTCTATTTCTTTGTTCTTTGTCATTCTCTCTCTCTCATTTTCTTACATTACAATGATTCATCTCCTTTAAATGTCTTACTAACCCCCCCCCCCCCCCCATTTGTCTTTCTCTCTCTCTCTGACATTCATTCATCTCCCTTCAATTTATAATTTTACTTGCAATTATTTCTCCCTCTGCGCTCTCTCTCTCTCTCTCTCTCATCTCTCTGTCTTTTAATCCTTTTTTTTGTTTTTGCAGTACACCTCCAATTCTCATTCTCAAATCTTTCTCTTTCATCAGCAGGGACAAGCTTAAGGAGAATTCCTTCTCAAGCCAAACCATCAAAATGAAAGAAACAGTGAAATACTAGAGTGTAAAACATGTTCTGAAGTACTTTTTATATATAAGGACCAATATACATATATTATCACTGTGTATCTACATGAATATAAATGTACCTTGAATTATGGCATCAGTATAATCTACAGAGTCCACCAGAAAATATAACTGTAATGAGAGAAATACCAAAATCACCTGGATTTCTTGCTCCGGTTCTTGCTCTTTACGAAGTACACACTTTTGACAAGTGAAACAATCTAGGCTTGCATCATTGCTGAATACAATGCAGTGGTATATGTCAGACAATAGAATTCTGATAGAGTTATCCTCATTAAACAAATGAAGAGGTATATGTATGACATGAATACTTACATGTAATCACAATTTCAAACTGATTTCCAATATTTATTTTGCTATGTCAATGTACATGTAGGTATGATGTTGTAAAGAGTGTGAACTCAAAATCACTTTTGTGGGGTTGGGAGGGAGACTGAATATATACTACTGGATACAATGTTGAATGGTCAAGATTTGCGAAGTTTCATGCCGAAAAATGACTGAATCACAACAGATAACTTTTGCTATTCATAAAACATTTTTGCAGTAAAATGGCCGTCTCAAACAAGTCACGAAAGCTTCTGGTTTGACGGTGTGCTTAAAGGATCGCTATAGGGGTAAGAATATATCTCACTTCACCCTTTCGAGACCACATTTTGTGGTTTGGCTCATTAGCTTTTGATTCAGAGCTCTAAAAAATATACCAGATGCAGAGTAGAAAGAGCAAAAATTTCCGCACACACTGTCCATTTTTGTTGCATGAACATAATTATTGTGTTTGATGCAAGGAATTTTTAAAAGGAGAATAAGCTTTAAAATCCTCAAATTGGCAACACATTTAGAGGTTCAAAATCATTGTTTTTTATGGAAATTGGCAATTTTTCAACTTTTTGACAAAGTTCCTCACCATGTATATTGTTTTCAAAGAAATTACATCTTATTAGAACCATGTAGCACTAAAAGAAAAATATTGTTGCCAATTTGAAGAACAAGGTGTGATCAATTTAGCCCTGAAATAATTCCTGTAATGAAAGGCTTATATTAATCAGCTATTCTTCTTTAAATTGGCAACACTGATACATTCATTTCATTGCTATACTTCTAATAAACTCATAAACCTGAATAGTAATTACATTCAAAATTTCCAATTTGCAAGGGAAAATGCTGATCTTATTTTCCAGTGTATGGCCAATATAAAGAGGAAATTTGTCCTAGATGGGTCAACTGAACAAAATACATTTTTATTACTACTTCTGTTTTTCCCCTTCAAAATGTAACAAACAGATACTATCAACAAAAACAAAATAATACACTTCAAAATCAAATATACAAGTATACAAGACACTGTCTAAACAACGATTATACATTGTATTACACTGGATTTGATCCACCTGAATTTGATCTGAGAGAGGGCATGGTTTCAACAGACAAGCAGAAAATTATATATTTCAGATGAAGAATTTTTCAAGCAATCATTATGACAAGCATAACATTACAAGGCAATAAGTATACAAAAATAGAATTTTACTAAAGTTAAGCAATATCATGACTATTCAATTGGAACAATAAATCTTACTGGACCTACAGAAGTTTGGCCAAATAATTTGGCCAAACATTAGCATAACATTACAAGCATAACATTACAAGGCAATAAGTATACAAAAATAGAATTTTACTAAAGTTAAGCAATATCATGACTATTCAATTGGAACAATAAATCTTACTGGACCTACAGAAGTTTGGCCAAATAATTTGGTAATACATTTTTGATTGTTTTACATTACAGGAAATGCTTAAAAGTTGTCATTAAAAAGAAAAATTAAGACAGCCCATACAAAAAAAAAAGGAAATTATGAAATGCTTTGAAAAAAAAATCAATTATTCCTTCAAAATAGACCATCCATCAAATTTTCTTTCAAAAAGCCCCTTCATTATTAAAACAAACAAACTACATGTACCACTATCAGTAAAAAAAAAAAAAAAAAAAAAAAAAAGTGTAAGCATGAGTTTGCATGTCACATGACTGGTGATTTTATTTTTATTTTTAATTTTCTATTCTTTAAAAAATATAGTTCATATTTAGCATTATTTTAATATATTTGTTTTTTACATTGGTTTTTATTAATTTACTTTTTTATTTTATTTGTTAGTTTTTTTTTATTTTTATTTTCTAAATTTATTTATTTATTATTTTTTTTTAATTTATTTTTTTTTTGTTTTTTGTTTTTTTGTTTTGTTTTGTTTTTTGTTGGGGGGGGGGGGCATTGAAAATACATGACACATCTATATGAAAAATTAACAGCCAGGCTATCAAACAATTTTAACTAGTTGGCAAAGCAGGCTACAATTGTAACAAACAATTAAGTTTGGCATCAGTTTTGTATTTTTTTTTGTTTCCCTCACATTTCGGTGCTTCAACATAGTAATTACAGCAGTGAGAAAAATCCATTTTCAGACTGGTATGAAATATCTCAAGAAGTATTATAGGTCTACCAACAGGATTGTTACAAATTAAGAATTGAAACATGCTGATAAAAGGCTACCCGATAAATTGTTAAAAACTGTGAAGACAGCCTACCATGTATCTCCCACATATTGCATAAAATATACAAATGAAGCATATTATATTTTAACGTGACTGAAGATACACTTCATTTAAACCAGCATTCAAATTATATTTCCAAACTTATAAGCGAAATTTCAGGCATAAATATTCAAAATTGAATAAAGCGGAAAAAAAAACTAAATTAACAACAACAAATGCAATCTATTGCTATAAATTAATGTATGTACTGTCGTAAAATATGTCTTTGCTATTGACTTAGTTGAATTATTTTCACAAATTTTATTGCTGTTGATGTTTTGAATGTAAATAAAAACCTCAATAGAGGCACACAAAGAAAAAATAATTATAGGTCTACTAAAATACTTGTATATAGAATTACCCATTTCTGTGTACAATGAAAGAAAATTCAATAAAATGTAACCACAGGTATGTTTTGTCCATATTGTATAAAACTCTGAATTCACACACAGTAAAATCCTTAAATTTACTGGAAAAATAGAGTTACATCAACCCTGTAAGATCGTGTGCACCATCTCCACTTCCTATTGAGCTTTTGTATTCTTAACTGCACTCTAGACAAAACCTTCCTAGCATTCTACAAAGTCATTCATTTCTCTCCTGGATACATGCATGTAGAGTGGTTATGTTGTTTTCATGCCTTGCAAACATGCAACAATCACAGCTTTGGCGGGGATTTCAAACTCCTCCATTTGATCCCAACTCTGATGAAATGTCATGAGATCATGAGTAATACTAGGCTAATGTGCATGGACTCTGCATCTATCTATTTTTTTTTTTTTTTTTGCATTGTTTTTGTAATGTTTTTGGTTGTTTATTGTCAGTACTGATTTGCAAGAATGAAAGACTTTGTCATCAATTCTTTATCAAAAATCACAGATGAAGTAAAGAAAAAAAAAATTGTTGGAAAATCACAAGTTTCTCTGGAGATAAATCAGGAAACTGTGATCTTGCATTCACTAAAGGGCTCTCTTGTATATGATCTGGCTACATTTGCTCAAGGCTTTATTACAACATAGGTATAGGGCTAAGGCTAGGATTGCAATTTAGGTCAAGTTTAAGGTTGGGGTTACCATTCCATATAATGTTGGGTACATGGTTGAAGTTACATGTGTAGGAATTAGTTAGTGTATGATATTGACCATGGAGCTTTTGTCACCAGAGCATATGTCGTACAATGCACTTTAATCAAAACCTTCATTTAAAAAGCCAACTTTCTTCGAAAGAGGAGTCAACATATATGTACAAATTCAGAGTGTCTCCATTTACTTTCGTGATTTATCACCTCAATGCCCAATTCACTTATGTAAATATACTATTTCACACACCTGATTT
Organism: Heliocidaris tuberculata; assembly: GCA_025618425.1. NCBI lineage: Eukaryota > Metazoa > Echinodermata > Echinoidea > Camarodonta > Echinometridae > Heliocidaris > Heliocidaris tuberculata. The sequence goes on from CM046846.1 coordinate 15,313,634, forward strand.
CTTCAATAATGCACTGCTAGGATTACGTCTATGGCTAGGTTGCTAATACTACTGGTATTGCAAATTGCAAAAAAACACTTCAATTAGCATGGTCAAACTATCAAATTAGCATCTATAAACTATGGATAAAATTGGTATCAAGACATCAAAAGCATTACCATCCCGTAACAGAGGGTTTTGAATATGTTTCACAAGATAATACCATGCACTGACATGCAAATCGTTGGCAGGAAGACTGAATTTTGCACACAACACTTCACTATTTTTCAGTTAAGGGTAGTGCCCTTAATTCCATAATTTCAAAATATCAAACATTACCACTAAAAAAGCTGTGTTACTTTGCTGGCCTTACAGCAGAGGAAGAAAAGCAAATTTCACTCTTCTCCTCACCCTTCCCCTGTAGGGTCTTTGTCACAGAGAGTGACAAAAATTATGAAACTGTAGATGAAGGATCTTGTCACGAATAAACCCTTGAAATTTTGTATAATATCTCAAACAATTTTGGTAATTATTGCTTGTTAAATATTTATATCCATGTATTCATGTATGAAAATTTTTCATTGCGTATGAATATGGGGAAATGTCTGTTGGACACTTTGTGGTAATTTCAGGTTCTCATTTCTAAAATTTGGTATCAAATGATGTAAAGACATGAAGCTGGAAAGCAGTGAAAGCTCCAAGCTGGAATTTTTTTTCCCCACAAATATATCTCAGCAAATGTACAATGTAGAGGTAAAAGAAGGGCCCCTGGACTTTGAATTCGTGAGATTTTGAAAATATTCAGTACAGAATAATGTGCCTCAGAGTCAGAGAAGCATAATTTAAATTTCAATCAAAATCTCGAGAAATATCACTAGTTGAAAGGAATATTCTGACTGTCAGTGGCAAAATATAAAAACTCTGCAATCTCTAAAAATCGAACTTCTCATAGCACTCTCCTACTCATACTCATGATGCTGTCATGGCCTTGCGGCATCAATTATACCAATTATTCTGTTTGGCAGTACTGATTACCACATACTGCCATTTGTGTATAGTGGGATATTTATATACACTGTACTGCACATACAAAATACAAATAGTAAGATTTTCTCTTGCAAGAGCATGACAAACCATACAGGGATAGATAAAAGTGTTTGTGTTTCTCTTCTACTGGATTTTGCATTACTAAATAGGAAAAATTGAGTTAAAACTTTCACCAACATTCCAAGAGACATTTTGTGTCTTGTATCTAAACTGCTCAGATATTGCATTTGCTATTAGAACATCATACCAAGATAAAGACAATATTGCAATATTAACCCTTTCAAGACAATTGACCACATTTTGTTGTTTCACTCAATAACTTTTGATTCAGAGTTTTAAAAAATATACCAAATGCATGAGCAGAAAGAGCAAAAATTTCTGCACATACTTTGTCCATTTTTGTTGCATGACCATATTGCTTTTGATGTCAAGAATTCAAAAAACAAGAATAAGCTTTAAAATCCTTAAATTGGCAACACATTGAGAGATTCAAAATCAATATTTTTTATCAAAATTGGCAATTTTGTAAACTTTTCAACAAATTCCTAACTATGTATATTTTTTTCAAAGACATTACACCTTATTAGAACCATGTACATGTAGAACTAAAATAAAAATATTATTGTTGCCAATTTGAAGAACAAATTGTGATCAATTTAGCCCTTAAATAATTCCTGTCCTGAAAGGGTTAAACAAGTGATTGCCAAATGGAAAGTGAACCGATATACTCCTTCACCCACATGACTTTAATACAATGCCTGGCATTGGTAAATGTACGAAGGGTCAAGAAATAGATTTCCATGATTTTTCTTTGTTTTTGGATACACCCTTTTCAGGGTAGAACACAACCACTAAAAAGTTTGCTCAGGAACATTTGCATTTTCGACAAATCACATGTTTGGTGTTTCTGGGTTTTTTAAAGGATTTTGTCACTGATGAATTTATTATGTTACATCTAATTCAAAAAATTATAAATATCTCTCAAATGAAATTGCTTCCCAAATTAAAACCCACACTTCTAAGATATGGTTCTATTCATGTTGGTGAATCTAAAAATAACAAGAAATTGGAAGTTAAAGGAGAACAGTGTATCAAAATTTAAAATTTAAAAAAAAAATTATTTGTGCAGCTGGGTAAATAAACCTAGCATCTTGTCTTCTTATACATGTAGCTTCTAAAGCTAATCAAAGACAACTAATTATCAATTTGGTCATGCTTTCAAAATGCATGCACTGGCGGACAGTGCAAGTTGCCCAATTGGCACCAACATTATTCGAAGCTTACGCAGAAGTCATGTCCCAAATGCCCGAATAATGCCGATTCCCATGGTACGTGTGTCGAAATCAAGCCGGGAGCGCCAGGGACGGGACAGGAGGTGTAGGTAAATTCTCCTCTGCTCTCTCAGTTCCACCTGAGCGTGTCGAAGATCATCACATCCGGCTCTGTCGTTGCCACTTGGCCTCAGTCATTTGAATTTAAGACCAATGCCTCGACTGACTCCAATCAAAATCCTTGGGTAAGTACTACGGTACTACTACTACTACAAGGCCTAGACTGCATCACTATCCCAATATGTCTATAAGCTGTATACGGTACATATACATAGCAAGCGCACACACTGTACAGCACCATGGGTGGATCTACCACTTTGATTGACAGCTGCATGCGACTTACGTCGTCAATCTTCGTAATGAAGATGGCAGCGAGTATCACACCATCCAACAGCGCCCTCTTGAGTGCCAGGTCTAAATCCCTTTAAAATAATCCCTACAATTCTTGACACAGGACATCAACATACATGTACAAGGTCTTCATAGCCTTCATCATGACTCTGAAGAACGGACATGCTTCTTGTTTGTGTGCCACTGTAAGAGAAAACAAGCATGTTCACAGAAAGGACATCTCCTGTTGTGAGCATTAAGAAAATGAGTGGCAAAATCAATTCCCGACTGGGTGTGCATATCCTCCCGCTGTATAAATCCCCTAAGGATATCAAAGATACCAGTGTAGGACATTTGTTTCTCTCTGAGATATACTTCTATGTCATACAGTGTCCTAACACTTCCTGGCGTAACAGGTTCAGATTTGTTACACTCTCTAAACACCTGAAGAAGACATTCCATTATAGCTTGTGACATTACACGATCCAGGCGATTATAAAACTGTGATGAATTGGGGTTAGCTCTAAAGTTGTGCAGTGCTTCCCGCAGTCCTGTCGTACATTCTTTTGGTGTGCATTCTTTAGATGAACATTCTTTGGACATATTTCGCCGATTTCGCTTTGTCTTCTTTTGAGTATTTACGCGTTCAGTGTCAGTAGTCGTATCATCATCGTAGTCTCCACCATATTTCATATGACCTGAGTAAAAAACAAGATAGGGTAGATTACAATTACATTGTAAGTTTCTGAACAAACTATGAGCTCTGGTAATGTAAAATGAGAAACATTCTCAAAGAATCAAAACTCCAAATAAATGATACATGGCACACAAATTTGATAGAAAATTTACTTTTCTTTAAACCTGTCTGATAAACAAAAATAAGGATGTCATGTCTGTTACAACTACTATACCAAAAAGTTGTCCTTTATGTAAAACATCACTCAGAAACCGGGACAAAGTCGTAGTTGGCCATAGAAGTAAATATGGTAAAAAGGTTAGGTTTGGGGTTGGAAACATAAGTTCTATACCTGTGTAATTTCTAGACTATATATCACCTCAAGTCTCTAGTCGATATTTAAATTTTATAGGCTCATATTTGAACAAGAAAAAATGAAGTATTCGAAGACACAACCTTTTTGCACATTTTGGGTTTTTCTTTGCAGGCTTATTTAATGAGGGAGTCTTACTAGCTCTTTACTGAATTACTAAATTTCTAACACCACCTGTGATATATGAAGGTCTGGATCAGAGACTAGAACATGAGCAATAAAATGAATCAAGATGCACTCAAGATTTTGGATCTGAAACTGTAAGTTTAATTGTCATTTATTTAGTCGTTACGAACCCAAGAACATAGCAAATTTGTCAACGAGGTCATGATAGAGATGGACTGGATTTGATTTTTTTGCCAGAAACGCAGGAGAAAAGTGGATTTTGATGGATTTGCATTGGATTGAGCTTCATAATTCAACACAAGATAGTCAATGTTATGCCCATCATCAGTCCCAGCTATGTAAAGTTGTGTATGAACGCTTTGCAGTGTGATATTTGTGTGAAGTTTTGTATGGACGCTCTGCTGTGTCACAGCGATCTAATAATCTAGTTTTAGCAGCCAGATGTAGCCCATCGCAGTAACTCAACCCCTCAGTTGCACTCAACACCTACAGAGCAAAATATTTTTTTGGTACCCTTTTATCTCAATGAGCCTAAGATCTATCCTCCTAGGGCAGCTACATGTAATTAGGAAAATGCAGGTATTACACTAAAAAGGGATTTCCCCCTATTCTTCATGAAGGGAGAGCAGTATTGCATGTACTACATCATCAAAGATTTAAAAATTTGGCCAGTGGGTAGATCATTATTTGTGTAATTATGATTTCAAGTAAACAGAACATGTACACATAGCTCAAAATTAGTGGTCACCAGGAGCTATATTGAACACCTAAATTCTTATCAGGCAATCAGAAAGAATGTTCTGACTTAATGGTTTATGTTGGCGACAACATATTTCACAAAATAAATAAAATTTCATGAAATCCAACGTATGGTCACAAGATGAATGCGACTGCGTCTCCTATATGCCTTCACCTAAATTCAGTTGATGGCTCAAAATTGTTCTTGAAATATTGTGATAACCAGAATAAAAAGCCTCTAATTACATGTTAATTGACCTCTTTGACATTTGATCTTACACCTTATAACCCAAAAGTCTGATCACTTTATCTCCTCCTAGTCATGAATACAAAATAGTTGAGATATGGTGATAACAAAGGTAAAAAAAATATTAATTTCACATACACCTGTATAATGACCTCTATGACCTGTCACCTTTGACCTACGTGAACAAAAATCTAATCAGTTCGTCTCATTATGGTGATGCATACTAGTTCCAAGTTTGAAGTTAATGGATCAAATGGTTCTTGAGATATCACGTTAACGCTAAAACCTGCAATTTCAGAAGTGACCTCTATGACCTTTGACCTACGTATCCCAAAATCTAATCAGATCGTCTTTCTATGGTGATACATACTAGTACCAAGTTTGAAGTTCATACCTCAAATGGTTCTTGAGATATCGCGTTAACAAGGCTAACACCTGCAATTTCAGAAATTGACTTGTGACCTTTGACCTACATATCCCAAAATCTAATCAGATCCTCTTCCTATGGTGATACATACTAGCACCAAGTCTGAAGTTCATACCTCAAATGGTTCTTGAATTATCGCGAGAAAGAGGCTAACATCTGAAATTTCAGAAATTGGCCTGTGACCTTGACCTTTGACCTACGTACCCCAAAATCTACTATGATCGTCTTCCTTTGGTGATACATACTAGCAACAAGTTTGAAGTTCATACCTCATGTGGTTCTTGAGTTATCGCTAGAACGAGAAAGCGGGACGGATGGACAGACGGACAGACGGATGGACGGACGGATGGACGGACAACCCGAAAACATAATACCTCCGGCACCACCTTCGGTGGGTGGAGGCATAAAAAAAGAATAAGTAAACAAAATAAATCGCATCATGTTCCACAATCCACTGTGGATATCCAACAAAATTCGAATTTTTCAAATTGAGCAACTGTCTACATTTACCCAGTTGGCAAATAAGATTAACGGTGAAGCGAGAATTCAGCTAATCCTACTGATGACCTATAGGTCATGTTCCAACTGGTAAGAGAACCAAAAAATACACGTATTCACATATACAAAGAAAAAAGGCTGTTAATGAACTAAACATACCTGGGGTCATGAAAGAATGTTCTTTTAGAAGTCTGCATTCCTCAAAACTTCCCTTTTTCTCCTTGACCTTGAGCTGCACTACTTGATCCATACCTGGAATAAGATCTTTTAAATCTATGTCAGGACTCTCCATTTTCTTCAGCTGAGATTCGTTAAAACTGTTGACCACATAATGTAGTTCTAGAGATGATGGCAGTGTGTCCGCAGCCAACCGGAGTTTTGCTGATGAACCTTTGAATTTCACGGGCTGAAATGCCAGACCTGATGGGAAAAAAAAAAGAGATTTCATTATTTTGTGATCAATTTCCACAACATAAACAAGGGAAATGCCCAGGGCAGTCTCGCCTGCATCACGCAATTTTCACTTAGTGAAAAATCAAAGATTTTGGGGCACTTAAGGAGTGCTGCCCCTGACTGAGCCCCCGTGTAAGCCAGGTTCCCCATTTGTATAACTTAAAACTCCTTCAAGTAAGATTTACTGGATGGTGAAGTTCATTGAAATTAAGCTGTGTGTTTTTTAATAAAGAAGCAGAATATGTGTACACGAAATAATTGCCATTGTGAGACTTTTGGGGTGGTGCCCCTCCATCAGACCCCTTGAAGATAATGATCTACTATACTTGAACAACTTGAAGTCTCCTTCCCCTAAGAATGATTCCTACCTAGTTTGGTTACAATTAATCTACATGTACATGTTGCAATACATTTTACAGAATTTAGTGTCACAGGCTTTGGGGGGGGGGCCTTACCCCCCCCCCCCTTCCCTCCTTAAGGGATACATGTAGGTACCCTGTTTTCATTAATTTAGATCCTCTTTGCCTAAGGTTTATTCTCCCCTAGTTTGGTTAGAACCCAGCCATGCATTTTAAAAAATCTCATTTTCACAATAGGGGCACTTAAGGGGTGCTGCCCCTGAGCCCCCTTGGAGGCAAGGTACCCTGTTTCAGAAAGTGAGGTCTCCTTCGTCTAAGGATAATACCTACAAACTTTGCTAACAATCTCACAACAGGGCTAAAAGAAGAAGCAAATATGAATCTAAGTACAGCCATTATTAGTGTTATTGGGGGCACCACCCCCAAGACTCCACCCCTCCCCCCCCCCCCTATATTGGTAGGCACCTCCATCTTTATTAATCTAGATCCTCCTTGCCTAAGGATGATCCCTGCCAATTTTGGTTGAAATCCACCACCAGCAAAGTTTTGAGAAGTCAAATGCATGTGTACAATACATGTATATATTACATGTACATACATGTACTGTATGTAGAGACAAAATTGAATTTTACCAAAAACTTAACCAAGTTAAACTGTCAGTAGGTGACCTTAAATGTGATGAAAATGTAAGATTTGGGTATTCATTTGAAAGAGGGTGACATGAAGACAATCCCTACCAAGAATGATGCCAAGTTTCAAAGAATTTGAACAAATACTTTTGAAATAAAGTAAACTTTCAAAAACTTAACCTCAGGTTAAGTTTTTGGAACACAATTCAACTCAATTGACCTTAATTGACCTTTGACCTTGACTTTTGACCTGAAATTTGTTCCACATTAGTTGTGATACTCTACAAGCCTTGTGTCCAAGTTTCATGGAAATCGAACATATACTTTTGAAATGAGAGCATTTCCAAAATTGTTGACGCCGTCGCCGCCGCCGCCGTCGGAAAAGTGGCGCCTATGTCCCGATTTTTGCTTACGCAGGCGAGACAAAAAAAGGAGAGTTAACTGAGGGGAAGCAAATATTGGTATCTACACAGAAATAATTATCTTTGACTCTTTGATACCACAAAATATTATGAATCACTATAATCATAAACTTTCACATGAGAATCCCAAACTAGCTAGCTTTACAAATATGCTCTCATATATCTCAATAAGAGAAAACTCACAAGAAAGTTGCCTTAATTAATACTTCACTTCACATACATTCCAAATAGTGGCATAGAATGGGTCCAAATTGTTATTGTTCAGTGTGTTAAAAAGAGAAAATTCAAAACTTCTTGGTTCCTTCAAGGGGAGGGGGGCAAAGATGCCCCCCCCCCTCCACAAATTTTGTGATTACTTTCAGAGTTTTGAAGATCTCACCCCATGACTTCATGAATTTTTTTCCTTTGTCCTTTAAAGTCTTGTGCAACATTTAAAGGACATACATGTATGTCAATCACAAAATGGCAGATTTGTATTTGTTTATGTGTAAAGTGCATAGGGTTTGGGGGGATTCTAATATGTTGCTTCTTTTTACTGCACAGTCTTGTTTTGAAGAATTAAAACCTGAGCTGAAGTTGAAAATAACTTTTTTAAGTATAATAAATTCGGTACAAAACAGTAGAAAGCATAAAGAATAAAACAATAATTAACATAAGAAATTAGAATTAAAGAAATACAAAATAAAAAATTCTGATATGAATATCAGAAGTATAATTGTTTTATTAAATAATCATTGGGTTTAATCAACCAGTTCTGATATGTGGAAGTGGTTTGATCAGCAATATTTTCCCGTTTTATAGCCATATGTCGTTACCATGGCAACACAGTTTGCCACACATTGAAACAATATGTCTTGCACATCTTTACTACAAGAACAATGTGTGTGCCTAATTTCATGAGCATTGCTTGAAAAAGTGAGAAAGTTGTGAGATCCGCAATATTTTCCCGATTTATTGCCATGTGTCGTTACCATGGCAACGCACTTCCGACACATTCAAACAATATGTCTTGCACATCTTCATCCCAAGACAAATGCATGTGCCAAATTTCATGAGCATTGCTCAAAGAATGAGGAAGTAGTTCGATCCACAAGATTTCCCACTGATTTATTGCCATAATACGCCGTTGCCATGCTGTTACCATGGCAATGCAGTTTCCAACATGTTCAAAAAATAGGTCTTGCACATCTTCACCACAGGACCAATGTGTGTGCCGAATTTCATGAGCATTGCTTGAAAAATGAGGAAGTAGTTTGATCCGCAAGATTTTTACCTGATTTATTGCCATATGTCTTTACCATGGCAACGTACTTCCTACACATTCCGAAAATATGACTTGCACATCTTCATCCCAAGACAAATGTGTGTGCCAAATTTCATGAGCATTGCTCAAAGAATGAGGAAGTAGTTCCATCCGCAAGATTTCCCACTGATTTATTGCCATAATACACCGTTGCCATGCTGTTACCATGGCAATGCAGTTTCCAACGCATTCAAAAAATATGTCTTGCACATCTTCACCACAGGACCAATGTGTGTGCCGAATTTCATGAGCACTGCTTGAAAAACAAGTGAATGAGTAAATTACGCAATGCGTAATAAATGTCCCCGCCGGAAGTGCAGATCTGTGGAAATTAACTAGCCTGAACCTTAAAACTTCAGTGAAAAACTTTAGTGAATAAAATAATAATGTTACTGCATGCAAAAGAAGAGAATACCAACAATGCATGTATACAACTGAAATATAAAACATGAAAACATTATGAACCTTCAGCCATTTTGAATAAATTTGCATAAATTTGCATAATTAATGAATTTCAAAATTCTGTGTAGAAGTTTGGAAGCCCCCACCCAGCCCTATCAGATAAAACAATCGGAATCAAAATGCGATGTGAAATAGAGAAGTAGCATTTTTCGTCAATTTTGAATAAATTTGCATAAATTTGCATAATTACTGAATTTCATAATTCTGTGTAGAAGTTTGGAAGCCCCCACCCAGCCCTATCAGATAAAATAATCGGAATCAAAATCCGATGTGAAATAGAGGAGAAGTAGCATTTTTCGTCAATTTTGAATAAATTTGCATAAATTTGCATAATTAATGAATTTCAAAATTCTGTGTAGAAGTTTGGAAGCCCCCACCCAGCCCTATCAGATAAAACAATCGGAATCAAAATCGGCCAAGAAATGACGGAGAAGTAGCATTTTCTAACATTTGAGCACACACGGACAGACGGACGGACGGACGGACGGACACACACACACACACGCACACACGAACGGAGCCCGTTTCATAGTCCCCTCGCGAACTTCGTTCGGCGGGGACAATGAGGAAGTAGTTTCATGCGCAAAATTTCCCACTGATTTATTGCCATAATATGCTGTTGCCATGCTGTTACCATGGCAACGCAGTTTCCGGATACATTCAAAATATATGTCTTGCACATCTCCATCCCAACTTAAATGTGTGTGCCAAATTTCATGAGCATTGCTCGAAAAATGAGGAAGTAGTTCGATCCGCAAAATTTTAACCGGATTTATTGCCATAATATGCCGTTACCATGGGAACGCATTTCCAACACATTAAAAAAATATGTCTTTACACATAATTAAGCAATTGTCTATGGTAATGCCAAATACTTCTGCACCTGTATAATAAAGTGCACACAAAAACTGATGGTCACAATGATTGAAATAATTTGTTGTTGTTGTTTGTCTAGGCAGGATGGGAGAGCATGACAGAAACACATATTTATATTTATCCTCTTTCGGCTGTTACTTTCATTCATTGTTTGTCAATTTCGTTCGCGTCAGGAATATTACAGCAAGAATTTTGCTGAAGGAAATAATTACAAGAGTAAATAACTTTACAAGCAAGCAAGGTTGGTATGAGTGCTCACATTTCGTGGTAAATTCATCCTTCCAACGCCAGTCATAGGGTCCAGAACCCCCAGTCTGACCTCTGATGCCAAGTTCAACACAATAGGTCACATCAGGTAGGAGGTCATGGATTTCCTTGCTGCCAGCTTGCATGGGTTCCACTGGTTCAAAACTAACATTCTTTTCACCATAGCGCAAGAAGAATTTGTCATCTACAGGAGGGCAGTTAATGACAGCAGATGTCACTGTGACATTCCCCTTTTTCAAACCTGTTGAGATTAGTAGAAAGGTGCATGACATAAGAGGTCCAACTTTGTAAATTTGGAAGCAAAATCCCCCTCCCTCTAAATAAACACCTCACTTTAAAAGGAGCTGAAGAGGTTCAATTAGTGCGTATTCCTTTAAATACCAGAACAAACTTTCTGATTTCTGCTGTCGAGTGTTTCAATGATTCAATTTGGTACAATCATTTTTTTTTTTCATGGAACCATCTCAGAAAAAATAACTGCCAGCAATATGGACAACATTATGAGAAGTCATTTTAAAATGAACATTAGAAATAGGATGAGAGAAAACTCGTCAACCCAGCAAGGTCTACATGTATGTGGGTGGTTGCATGACACATGCTCCATGACACATGCTCCATGAACAATTGCTCTGCATCATTTTCCTACACTAACCAACTCCTTCACTTCAACCCTTTGACCAAACACTAAACCTACTCTAAAACCCAACTGCAACCCAAACCCTAACCCTATATATCTGACAAAATAGAAAGCCCGGAACAATTGTCGTCAGAGCACCACGTGGGCATATTACATTACTGATATTGTCTACAACTTTTTTATTTTTATGCACAATGAAACCTGCAATGAAATGGAAGTCTCTTTCACTACACACATTGGCCCGTATTCTGAACTCCGGTTTAACTTAAACTCCAGTCTAAGTATGGTTTAAATCTGCCCTTTAGACCGGAGTTTAAGAAAATCACATTCTGAACTCCGGTTTAACTTAAACTCTAGTCTAAGCGTGGTCTAACTTTGTACAGAAAGTTAGACTGCAGCTAGGGGTAGTTTAAGTCCAGTTTAACTTGTCTTCACCCACGGCCGCCGCAGGATAATGTTTGCAAATGAGGCGAAGTGTGATATTAACAAAGGTTTTAAAGTTTGCTGGCACCAGCATAGAGAAAAGTAAATTAACCTTCGTAAAGAGGAAAATCTTCTTTTTCTTTTTATGTTAAGCTGGATCTGGAATCAAAGTTAGATCTAACATTACCGGCAGTATTCATGACAAGCGCTGTCATTATCGCAGAACTGACTGTGCAACAATCTTTCGCGCTCGAATGCGAATGAGCATAGTTCTTTACTCCCCAACCCAAGCCGGGCCAGCTGGCCCAGCCGACGTGACAGATACCCTCTCACCCCATGAGCTAGCTAGCTAAGCCAGCGCCAGGCTAGGTCGGAGCTGACTGTTGTTGCTGTGGCTTAGCTTGGGAAGTTGGGTTCCAAAGTTACAGCTACAGAAAAACATTCAACGAAACTACAAAACAAATAGATCATTAAAAGCTCAGCTCCAGAGATTATTGCGATTCCGACTGCAATTTCAAAATTTGACATCTGAGCCACTCAGATTTAATAAAACTGAACTCTCCTTGACTTCTAACATTATAGCCAATATCAATCTAACTTCTACCTTCATTAGGAAAATGGGGTCTAACTTTTAGAATCTGTATAATAAAATAGACTTAAGAGTAGTAACAAACGTAGTTTTATTCTATACAACTTACACTAGGTCTAACGTTAGAATATCTTTTTAGATGCTGTCTGGGAAAAAAGAGACACAGGAATAATAAAGTTAGTCCAGGAACTTACCAACTTACCAGATTATTTTTGTAGGCCAGCAGCTAGTAGCTAACGTTAGGTTCTAAAGTAACAAAATGCCCTTCTTTATTATACATCTATGACATAGGCCTAAATCTATAGATGTCGATCTGAAGTAGATCTTGAGCTATCTCTTGATTACATGCATTCAAATTGCATGTATCACCGAAAATATGCCCTTCATACTGTCATATGGTACCCGGTAAGTAAGTGCATTGACTTTTCAAAAACGATACAAACAAGTTTGTTTTCAGTCTAAAAGTACTGTACAGAGTCTAGGCCTAGCTCTATAAACTATGTACTACCTCTAGATCTAGATTTGTCTATGTTTCTTTCTTCTTTTTTTTTTTTATTATTTTTTAAATTTTAAAGAACATTTAGATAGACCTACAAAGATTAATAAGGCTAACAGTCTAATTAATTAAATCAGACAAAACTTTGTTTATTTAGATAATTTCTCACTTTTGTACAAATTGCTTGTTCGTCCCCAAATTATAGTAGGGTCTACGCTCATGCTGTGTGGAGCCCCCACCTTAAGAAACACTAATTACCTACATTTATTGGAAAATGTCCAAAGAATAATTAGTATAAAATGTCCAAAGAATAATTAGTCTCAGAGTTAAAGGGGCTGCCCTAGCCCTATACACAAAGATTGGGACAGTTGAATATCCCTACCTTACGCTTACAGGAAGGCTCGAGGCGATATGATTGAAATGTACAAGATTTTTAATAAATATAATTCTGATGTAAAGAGATCAGACAAGAGGACATTGATAGTAAAAAAACATTATTTTTAGGACCATCTCAGAGATACAAATTTTTTTTTAATGTACGAATACGTAAACCATGGAATAATTTTCACGATGACACCAAAAGGCGCCAAAAGGCATTACTGCCCCGAGTGTGCACAGATTTGAAGTAGCTTTGGATAGGGACGTGCTGGGAAGAATGAGTACGGTTTCTTGCTGGGTTCCCCCCCCCCCCCCCCGCCACTGCCCGATAACCTTTTTTTTTTTGTTGTTGTTGTCAAAAGTTGTCTGCCCCCCCCCCCCCCCCCCCTGGCTACGCTAGTGATCCAGCCATGTTGAAATGGAAGAAGGAGCTGAATACAGAGGCGTAGTGCCTGCGTTCAGTATCTTCCCTAGGACTAGGTATCCCTAGTATAGGTACATGTAATAACGCAGGATAAACCCACCAACCTAACCTTAAATAGTTGTTCATTGACGATCCAGGAAACTCCATTAGGCTAATCATGACAAATGAAGTGCCAAGTGGTATGCCTTTAATTTGTGTATAGAGTATTTCATGATATTTCTTGCTTAAACATCTTAAAAATGAAAGGAATAAGCTAATTTCAGCCTTCTTGAAGGTAAATTGAGCTCTACTGAGCATGTGCAGTAGCAGCAGACTACATCTCCATGACAACTAAACCACAGATTAGCTTAGACTGGACTTAGACTCTAGTTTAACTAAACCAGACTTTCAGAAACAGAAATGGAGCTAAACCCGACCTGCAGTCTAAGTCGGGTTTAGTGAGACTCTAGTTTAACTTAGACTGGAGTTTAAGTTAAACCGGAGTTCAGAATACAGGCCATTATGTTTAAATCATCACTTAATAAAGTTGAATCCGACGTGTACAGTAATGAATTGTTTGATCGTAAGTTATGACAAGTTATAATCAAACCTGAGCAAAAAACATATACCGGAGTCTACTTACAGATCATTTCGAGCGTTTTTATGTGTTTCTTTTTCCTGTCTTTGTATTTCATCCAAACCTCGAGCTTGTCGTTCCAACTAACATCAGAGATGTAGAATGAGTTTTGATCTACATCCTCAATATTTCGAACTGCATAAAGAAACAAAACACAACAGTAAATAAAAGCAATGTCTCACTCTACCTACATGTAACAGAAGGAAACAATGCAGCATTTGTTACAAATTTTTGATATCGTATGTTGAGTTCCAACACTATTTGTTTTTTTCAATTTCTGCAATGTTTATATTCAATCAAATGAAAGGCACATTACTTATGAGAAGTGGGTATGAATGCTAATTATATTTCATGAAAAAAAAATTGATAACAATCCTAGTGTGATGACCATAAAATGGAAATGATTAAGGTGGCAAGTGGGATAAAAAAAAATTCAAAATAAAAACAAAACTAAACAAGATGAATGCCACTGCGTCTCCTATATGCCTCCGCCTAAATTCAGTTGATGGCTCAAACTGTTCTTGAAATATTGTGATAACCAGCATAAAAAGCCTATAATTAAATAGTTAACCTCTTTGGCATTGGACTTTACACCTTATAACCCAAAAGTCTGATCACTTTATTTCCTCTTAGTCTTAGTCTTAAAATAGTGGAGATATGGTGATAACATAGCTAAAAAAAAACACCATAATTTCACATATAATGACATCTATGACCTGTCAACTTTGACCTCCGTGAACAAAAATCACATCAGTTTGTCTCACTATGGTGATACATGTACGTACTAGTTCCAAATTTGCAGTTAATGGCTCAAAATTGTCCAAGAGAGTGATAACAACGCAAAAACCTGAAATTTCATGGTAAATGATCTCCATGACCTTTGACCTACATTTACCAAAATCTAATCAGATCATCT
The DNA here is from genome assembly GCA_025618425.1 of Heliocidaris tuberculata. NCBI lineage: Eukaryota > Metazoa > Echinodermata > Echinoidea > Camarodonta > Echinometridae > Heliocidaris > Heliocidaris tuberculata. The sequence continues at coordinate 15,328,656 of CM046846.1, forward strand.
TCCTACAGTGATACATACATGTACTAGTACCAAGTTTGAAGTTACTGGAACGAATGCTTCTTGAGATATAGTGTTAACAAGACAAAAACTAGCAATTTCAGAACTGACCTCTCTGAACTTTGACTTACATACCCCAAACATACATGTATCTAATCAGATAGTTTTCCTATGGTGATACATACTAGCACAGCACCAAGTTTGAAGTTCATACCTCAAATGGCTCTTGAGTTATAGTGAGAACAAGATTAACATCTGAAATCTCAGAAATTGACCTCGTGACCTTGACCTTTGACCTACATACCATAAAGTCTAATCAGAAAGCGGGAGAGACAGATGGACAACCCGAAAACATAATGCCTCTGGCACCACCTTCGGTGGGCGGAGGCATAAAAATGATGTATAAAATCAAGGTTTTAGCATACTTTGAAATTGTATTTTTGATGGGAATGCACCAAATCAATGAATTACATTTATATAAACTGCATTCCAGATGTTGAAAAAACAGAAAATCTCAATTAAAAGGTGTTAAAACCCCATCATTTCATGATTTTACAAGGTGTAATGTTATTAACTAGGTTTCTGTTGCTGAAGTTGAAAGTGAAGAGATTTACATCCAAATTTTGTTCATCTAATAACTTATTATTATTATTAAAAGACATCAGCAATGATATAATTATCAGACTTTGTTTCAGATGGACCCTGTTTAAGAAAACTTTTGAGGCAGTCTTCCCATGTAACATAAAATGACCGTAATGTAAGTTTTTGTTATCACTCAAAGGAATATGTCTCACGAATTTATGTCATGATGTGATGTAGCATGGGTTGGAGGTATAGACACTACCAAAATGGAAATATAATATCAATGCATCTTCATGTAGTAGCCATATATGCTGTACAATGTACACTAAATGTATGTGTACCTAAAATGTAACATAACTAATCACGGAAATGCCCAACTGTAGTTTGGTGAGCTACCTGTAGGGTTAACCAAAGGTTTCAGTTTATCTGTGTATATTCTGGACTTTCAAATAATTTTTTTTTTAAACATGAAAACAGCAGAATACTTTGAAAAGCCATTATTATTAAAATATAGTTATACATGACATGTTAATACTTTTTATCTTTAGTGTGAATAAGTGGTACACCAGTTCACTTGTGAAGAGTAGTGCTTGTGACAATGACTTCAGAAAATCTTCACATTTTGATCATCTTGGAAAACTCCACTATTACACACTTGTCTTGTCTTCATTTATGTGGTCAAGATATTGTTATTTTTAGATTCCTCAGTCTAAGTTTTCCAACAGTGTATGGTCTGTAGGGGGTACATGAGTTTGTAAAGTTGAGGCGTGACATGCACTTTACAAAATGAGGAAATTGTTCAATGTGTAATTTTAATGAAACAAGTCCCATACTGAAATATAGAACCAAAAGTAAATAGGGCAGGGACTACAAACCGGGTACCCATGTCCCACGAGGAAATTTGATGGACAACGGACAGACGCACTTTGGATCACTTAGTCTTGCCAAGATCCCTTAATCTCATCTCCGACTTTGGTGGGCGAGAAATCAGTCATTAAATAAAAGAGTAGAAGCTTTTTTTGTTATATTTTAGACTATAATTTGCATTAATAACAAAGTTTTGAATAATGTTTTGAAGTCCCCACCTAGCCCTATCAGATACAACAAGCAGAATGATTTTTTTTTTTTTTTTGTTAGCACTTGTACCTTTTTTAATCTCTTTCTCATTCTGAGTGATGATAACAGCAGCACAAGTTGGATGGTCTAGACAGGCCTGAATGCCTACAATGGTCGCACTTCGAAAGTCTGAGGTCTCAAGGGACAGCTTTTTTTTCAAGTCTGGATAAGAAAATTACAATAAAAGAAAAGGAATATCAAGATTATCTGGATTTCTCATCGGGAATTTGTCACCTCTCAGGTATTCATCCAATAGCATACATGTATGTTACAGATTATCAAAGGTAGACTTCACTTTTAAGACTCATTCCATGCACTGACTCTAGAAGAACCACCCCCAAAGAATAAAATTGCCATCCAAACCAAGCGTAATGCTTTCATGCTACTTAAGCTATCCTGCATGGGATAGTGGCCAAGTGGTAGTTTCAGGGTTCCCACAGAAAGTTGAGAACCAAATTCCATAAATATCATGACTTTTCATGACCCATTTTTGCCTTTTCCCATGACCACATAAGTACCATTGCTAAGTGGGATGTGGCATCCGAGCAGTATACGAATACCACGCAGTGATACATATTATTTCATGTTTGTGATAGAAGGCTGCCATAGCCACACACAGCTCACACCTACGATCAATTTCCATGAATTTTCATTTTATATGACTTTTCCCTGACTCTCCAGAAGAATTAATTTTTCCATGACTTTCCAGGTTTTTCCATGACTGTGAGAACCATGCAGTTTGAATGCTATTGCTGCATGTGAGATTTAAATACATACATGTATTAAATAAGAATTCGACCAAGCCTACTGTGTGAGAGAACTGTGACTCACTGCACATACGAACTTGCACCAGACAAACTTTAACTGGCATGATTTCATCAACATTCAGTGAACTTTTATAAATGCCAGTATCTACAGATAATAGTAGCCTTGCTTTTTAACGAATACATATAGATAGCAATTTTTTTTACTCAATAAACTTTTCAATGCAGATATTGCCAAAGTCAAGAGGCGTTGTATTTTTCAGAAATTTTTGACATTATATTAAATTTATACATTGTTTTGATTGTAGGAAATCTAATATCTTTGTGTTATTTCACTTGCAATTGTAAAACTTGCTTGCTTTTCAGGTGGCCTGTCTGTTTCGGTGGCGTGTCTGTTTCAGACATTGCCAATCAATGCTTTCCAGTTTACTTCAATCTCTGGTGGTTTATGATGTGCTGGTACATTTGTTACCAGGCAACTCAATGCATGGATTTACGTCATACATTACAAATACATGTGAAAGATGGATTCAATAGAGTACCGAAGTGCGACGTCATATTGGGAGAGATGTCAAGGTTGCTGGTTCCCAACAATTTCGTGCTAAACAATGGCATGGTGGTCACAGCAGCGTCCAAACACTGAATTTGCCCTGCTCCAGCCCATTTCTTGAATGATTTCACGGTGAACCTAATGCGCAGGCTCTGTCGTTTGGAACCAGTAACCTGGACAATCGGTACTCTGTAGGTACCAGTTTTCCCACTCGTTATGGTAATGCTTACCAGTTAGGGGAAGTTTCTCTATATCCTCTGGTATACTGCGAGAAGAACCTCTCTGTCTTCTTATCAGATGTATCGCAAAAAGTGAGCAAATTAATATGATTAGACCTGATAGAGTTGCTACAACTACTATCATTGTAGTAGAAATTGCACCTGTTCAACATGGAAAAGAAGAGAATTAGTACTAACAAGTATTTGTAAATTGAAGTGGCACTGACATGAACAATTTTAAATCATCTACAGTTATATTTACATTAACAGCATACAAGTATTCGAGTACTAGTTTCTTTTAAAGCCAATCTTGAGATCTGGAAACGGAGTTGCATTTCTGGAGAAATTAGCTTTAATCAATTCTGAATTGTTTATCGCACAGTAGATGGCTTGTTTGGACCAGCAGAACATAAACAAACTGATGAAAACAAAAGACTAGATGTGGATACAAAATGTTCAACAAAATCAGATTCTTATTTTTCAGATTGCAAAATGGCATTTTTGCAGTTAAAATGGTTAAATTGCATGTAACAGTACATGTAATTAGTAAAATATTTTTGTTATCCAGATGACTGTCATGATTTTATTTCTATGGGTCTGTATCATGATAGAAATTCTGAATATGATAACTGTAACACCAGCAATTTTTGTTGGATGGAACTTTCCCAAATTTTGCAAGTGGTGGCAATTTGTGAAATTTTCATGCTTTGCAATGATCAATAAACAGCGCAATTCATGAAGCTTTTGTCATGATAAAGGGGGTCCATAATACTGTATAAGCCATAAATTTCGCGGCCATAAATTTTCGCGAATAGGACTAAGAAGACTATTTCGCGATTGGTTGAATTCGCGGTCGGAAAATTCTCAAATCTACAAACAGCAGTGATGATGTACTTTTGCAAAGCGAAGTGGTGAATTTCTGACCAGGAGACAACAAATTCAACCGACTTCTTATGTTGGCAATATTTTGGCTTGTTGTTAAATTCGCGACCCTGTCGCGATTCGCGAAATTCGCAAAAATAAACCCCCCGCAAAATATATGGCGTATACAGTAGTTCACGAGAGTTTCATTTCTGGTTTTACAGTATTATAGTAAAACTTAAAAAGCTAATTTGTCAACAGACTTACCCTTTGGTTTGGAAGTATCATCAGATTTGGCAGTGTTTGGAGGAGGAGGAGATGAACTTGATAGAGTGGTGGGAGGTGAGGTGCTTGTAATCACAGGTGGTTCCACTGTACAGAGGAACAATTAGAAGTTTAAAAACATCTTGCCCTATTTGTCCTGGGCAACCAAAATACTGTATAAGCCAATATTTTCAAGTACAGATATTTTTGCAGATGATAGGGTCAGACGTTTTCATGAGCCCTTTTCATGAAAATTAACACAGGGCTACTTACAATATCTGTTTGCACAAACACTGCCAGCTCATATTTGAAAGTTGTTAAATTTGTGACCCTACAGCAATGTGAGAAATTCACAAAAATAATACATGTACATTACATCATAATCACAGATACTGGTTAGGTGCACGGTCCTCAGCAAAAAAATGTTTCACCATGGCACAAGTTGAGTAAATTAGCCATGCAGCATAAAAGGTGGAATGGTTTGAATTGGCCAAATCATGTTGGCAAATTGAAAGTATGCACTGACATTGATATCACCCTTGCTGGTTCCCTTGTCAGGGGAAATTCATCCTATATCTCTTTCTGAAATCCCTTACATTTGGCATGAGCACCAAGTGTGTTCTGCAATGGCAAGAACTCTGGTTGGATAAGAAAGGCTTCTTGTATTTTGTATACAAATTCAACTTGGAGCAAATGATTTTCATATGGCCAAGTCATCCCAATAGGCCTGTTTACTAATGTATTCAAAATAGGGTTGAGTCAAAACGTTTAAACGGTGTGTTTAAACGACTGCCAGAAGCAAAAACGGATACCATTTTTGCCACACGGTTAAATGTTTGATTTTAAAATAGATCTATAAATTAAAAAAAAAACAAATTAAAAAAACCTTCCTCACAACTTCACAAATATTGCCAAAATTCAAATCTCACACCTATGAAATGTTCTTGCAATGTCATATTTCCTTGAAAGTAGTTTAATTTAGTTGTAAACTAACAATGTAAAGATAAACTATCAGTTTCTTCTTGACTCCGAAAGACCGAGTTTTGAATGATACCGTGTGAGACTAACTACATCACCAAACATGAAAATACATATGTGGGACTGTACTGAAATTCTGGCGGAGTTTCGAGAAAATAAAATAAAATTTCATTTTTTTTCCATGCGTACAAATTCATTCTCTACTCCACATCCTCTATCAAAAAAATATATCGGCTGTCAAAATTATAGATACATGTACATACTTTATCAGCGCTTTTGGGCTACCTGTAAGTATTCTTGACTGAAAAAAGTCGGGATTGGGCTGAAAATGGTGATGAACATGTGAAAAAAATTACTCAAATCTCACATTTTACACAAGTGAAATTCCATAGTCATTATCTGAATTCCCATTAATAATGAATCAATTAATTAACTCTCAAATATGGTTTCATTCATGGGAATACAGATGATGACAAGGAAATTTCCTTAATCTGAAAAGTGACATTCTAGTAACTTTTCTGACAGCTTCATGACCATTTGCAGCCCAATCCCAATGTGCTTCAGTTGACATTTTTTTTTCTTCAAGAAATCGTAGCCAAAAAGCACTGATAAAGTATGCAGCTATACTTCTGACAGCCGATACAATTTTTTAAATGAAGGATGTGGAGTAGAGAATGAATTTTTATGCATGGAAAAAAAATGAAATTTTATTGTACTTTCTTGAAACTCCACCAGAATTTCAGTACAGTCCTACATGTGTATTTTCACGCTTGTTGATGTAGTTGGTCTCATACGGTATCATTCAAAACCCGGTCTTTCAGAACCAAGAAGGAACTGATAATTTCTCTTTTTATTGTTAGTTTAAAGCCAAATTAAACCACTTTCAAGGAAATATGGACACTAGAAGGACATTTCGTAGGTGTGAGATGTGAATTTTAGCAATATTTCGGCATTTGTGAGGGAAGGTTTTTTTCTTTAATTTTCTTTTTTTCCCCCTACTTTTTGGTGGTTATACGAAACCACCCATGTTTTTAAAACGGATAACCGTTTAGCAAAAATACCTTAATGACTCAGCCCTAATTCAAAATTAGTATGCAAATCCCCTGCATAATCATAGAAAAGGGTCTGTAACATTCCAACAGGAAAAAAAAAATTAAGTCAAAGAATTCCTACTGGGGCAAAGTCAAAGAATTCATACTCATTCTCATGCTCTCATTCACCAATAGGGTACTTGAAAAGTACTACCGTGTAAACTCAGTATAAAGAGATCTGATATAACAATATTCCTGATATAACAAGGTAATATTCCAGTCCCAGCTCTTTATATTCTATTATTTTTCAATCCTGATATAACAAGATTCCTGCTATAACAAGGTAATTTTGATGGTCCCAACGACCTCGTTATACTGAGTTTCTACTGTACTGTTTGACTCAGACTAGAACATACCATATTCTAGGAAAATTGTCTTATTGTCACCCTGCACTCCATGAGCTGAACACAAGTAATTCCCCTCATCCTCCTGCTTGAAGTCATTGATGAGCAGAGAAGTTGACCTGACCCCCTGGGTCACGACATCCTGGGTCATGACCTCTTGGGTCAAGTCTCCCTGAGTCACCTTCCACTTGCCCGATGTATCGCTGGGTGCAAGGAGTTGCCCCGATGGACTGTACCACTTCAGCATAGGGGTGTCCATGTTGCTGAAGAAAATGGTGCATGATGCAATGTAGGTTTGGGTCGACGCGTTGTACAGGGGTTCGTTGATTGTTACGTTGACAAAGGGAACTGTGAAAAATATTAGATGAAATAGTGTGGTTTTAGGAAGCATATCATGTGTAAAATTCCTTTCATTTAAAAGTTTTTTTTTACTTTGTGCACATTGCTCTTTGTCTTTCTGTTTGCTTGTTTCATTTTGTGTGTAATACTGAGATGTTTCATATGTATCTATTTACTGTTGAGAATCAAATGCACAGCATGACTATGCATTTAACTTTGCAAATTTCTGTCCATGTAAAAATGCCCCATACATAATTCCTTTTATGTGCCAGCATAGGGCCATAAAGACTAATCTCAATAAACATCTAAATTGAACAGGATAGTGCTGTAGCAAATATATGTCGAAGAAATATGAATACAAATTACGAATGAAACCTATAGGACGTAAAGTACATGTAATTTGTCCTCGAGTAAGGGGGAAGAGAGTAATGACTTTTATCTTCACACCAGCGTTGTCACTACGGTGGTCGGCGCTGGTCGGAATCTTCCACCACACGAAATTTCCGACCAGCACTCGATGCAATATCACACCCGCCCGCCCGGCAACTAATTTCCCCACTGACAAAGAAAAAATACGATTTTGACTTACGAACATGCAACTGTGGTTTAAGCCAGTAATCTGACAGCACTCACAGCAGATATATGTACAAAGTAAACCAAATACTAGTACAGTAGTTACGATGCTTAATGCTGCAGCTACAGTACAGAGTGTACTGTGTAGATACATGATATTTTTACTGTTTAACTATAACTTATCATTCCTGAAAACCGACTAGTTTTTGTCCCCCTGGACGGTTGGACCCCTGTGGCGAGGTGTCGGGGGATAAAATTTCCACCACTAAAAAGTCCCTGGTGACAACCCTGTTTCACACATACATAAAAAAGTCTTACATGTAAGTATTATCGGGCTGAAGTGTGGCCAAACAGAATTTTCCAAAACATTATTTTAATTCTCAAGCTATAATTTGAAAATGAATAACATTCACAAACTTTAGGTGAGTAAACTTGTCTCAAAGACATAAAAAGCTAAGAACATGGAAATTAAGACATAGGCAAGACATTGGACAAAAAGAAGTAATCTCCACTACTTCTGCAACATTTTATATAATTACTAGCACCCATCATTGTAGAGACAACATCAAATACTGACTGTATTTGGGCCAGTACAAGGTTTTTTGTCATTTTCTGTTCCATACACGGATACTTTACACAGGATAAGGACAAATGTACATCACAAATGTAATGAAATTTGCATATTAATGCAGTCGGTAACAGAAGGACATCAATTTTGATGTCCTTCCGTTACCTACCACATGCTTGGCAATAAGAATTTTTTTTTGCAAAATCAAAGGCAGTTGATCTAATCTTACATCTCTGATGTTTGAAATGTTCTACCATTACAAACAAAAATTTGTAGTTATGGTTTGAAGTTGGGAAAATGTGTCTGAATGTCCTTCCATTACCATGGAATTGCCCATGTATCTTTGTGTTATAAAATACAATGAGATGCGCATTACACTTAAAAAAGCCCACTGTAAACCCCTACAATTTACCGTGTCATGTGAGAACGAACCTTAAAGTGTACCAATCTCGAAAAAATATTTTGCTCTGTATGCTAGAGGTTCCATGTCGCTGTACTCAAAGTATGAGTTTGAAATGTTAATTCAATAAAGAGTTATTACAAGTTTAAATACACTCTAAATAAACATGGCTACTTGTGAATAGACGGTGACGCTAGCTCCACGCGAGGGGGGGGGGGGGTTATCTTTCCTCTATTTCTTTCATACTCCTACACTGTTAACCCATAGAAAGTCAGGTACAGTGTTTTATTAGGTGGTCTGTTCTGTGAACAGATCACCTTTTAATTTCGTCAGAATTTTCTTTCTTTATTTATTTTTATTTTTCTCCCACTTTCTTGTTACCATGATTCCTCAAAATCAGCTCAGCCAATTTTTATCAAATTTTCGTCAGATATCAGGTCATAACAGGTCAAGCCCGGGTATCTATTTCAAGGTCATCAGAATATCATGACGTCATCCAGGCGCCATTTTGTAAAATGACAATATTGATCATATCTTCATAACGAGTCATCAAAAATGTCTTATATTTGACACACATGAACTTCAGGTCAAGGGTCAACATAAAATGTCAATAAAATCCGCGCGCGCATCATGACGCGCACGTACGCGCGCGTCAAAATTTAGAATTGCTCAAAATCACTTTTTTATCAAATTAGAGTACGGATCAGGACATTTTAAGCATTTCAAAATTTTCCGTTCGTGCGCGTCCGCGCGCGCGTTATGCGCGCGCACAGCGCGTACAGAACGTAAAAACGCCGTTTTTTTCGCATGGTCTGTCTTCCTGATACTATTCTTGACAATTTCCAACTATTTACAGTCATTCTCGACATTCCATAATGCCACACGCGCGCGTCAAACTTTCAAATTCGTGCGCGCGTCAATGGGCAATATAATGTAAAAAGTGGTAAAAACATGCCTATCTATAATCCGCCATAGCTCGTCAGAAAGTCCGTTGACCCCCAAATTTTATTACATATTTCGAAAGCCAGTAAGTTGTAGATCTGAATTCATGTATAATTTTGGCCACTCAAATGTTGTGACGTCATCATATTTGCCTATGAACTCAAAAATTCGATTTTGAAAAAATGACGTCGTAATTTTTGTATTCATTTGACAATATTTCAGTAATAGGTTGTCGATTTTCTTCCAAATTTTGATATGTTGTAGCTGAGACAATTCTCTACAAGATCAGTCACCACGATTTTTCATTTTGACAAAGGGATCATGGTGTATTTTTGCGATTAAAGGAGGCATGTCAATTTTTCACATTTTGCGTGTATTCTCTATGGGACATGACTTTTTCTCAAATCTTGATTCTACATTTCAGTCTTCTTTGAGCAGTATCTCTGTTATTTCTCCTCGATTTTCTTCCAAATTTTAGTATGTTATAGCTGAGACTATAAGCTTTTACAAGTGTGCCCTCCAATTTTTGATCAGATGTCGGGATCATGCCCATTTTTTAAGTACAAAATGTCATTTGAGAATCCCGTTTTTCGTCTACGTGTTATCTCTATTGGAAAACTTTTGGTCCATTGGTAAAGCACTTGCCTCCCATCCCGCCGACCCAGGTTCGAATCCCGGTGGGTCCATTTTTTTTTTGAATTTTTTTTCTTTTCTTTTTGCCTCATATTTTACCATTTGCTTCTACTACTGGAACATATAAAATCACAAACAATGTAATAAACTTTTTTATTTTGCGTGTTATGCCTAATTGAATGTAGTTTGTGTACAACCCTATGGAAAATCTGATTGCCTGTCGTGTTTTAAACCAATGGGTTAATATCCCATGTATAATGCAATATGAAATTGCCCGATTTTCTTTGACGCAAGTCTCCATCCATTTTCAACATAATCAGGAATATTATCTTGCACAAATATTATCATATCTTAGCAATTTTACCATCGGGTAGACAGACCACCTAATTCGTCTTCAGTGACGAATTAAAGTTCTAGTTATTATTTATTATTTTATTTGGCAGAAGTCACATAATATAGAAATAACAACACAGAAATGACAATAACTGCAGTTCACACAAAAGCACATGGACACTGGATGCACCTGGCTGTACTGCCAGGATTTGGGTAAAGTTAACCAAATAACTGTAGTCCGCAGACCGCCCTTACCTATATCCCAACCAGGTGCATCCAGTGCCGTAGGTTTGTGTGACTAAGACAAGAAAAATCTCATTCATAATAAAAACACAAACGCAAAAAATTATACATGTATAAAAACGCAAATTACATTACACTAGACCAAAAGAATTCCACAGGTGTTGAATCACACTCCGGAGACTCGAGACCGCACAAGCTAAAATAAAATGCGGCACAATACAAGATTACAAAACAACTGCCTCTCCACACCCTCCCCTTCCTATTCCGAATTCAATCGCAAAGGGACAATAATCACCCCCACCCCTGCGTTTTGAGGTTAGTTTTTATACCCTCTCAGTGTACACAAACTATTATTTTCAGGTGATTGGTACATCGTAAGAGTCAAGTCCAAGTAGCATCCTGTTTATAAGCCACCATACTTCTTCTTAGATTGACAAACAAATGGAGTATAACAGGAACTTGAGATGAAATATTCATTTCCTTATAGTTGCAATACATGTTTGAATCAGACATCGAGCAAAGTACAAAACAAAATACAATGCTCAGATAAATTCCCATTCGTGAACATCACTTGGCTCTCTCAATTTAACAAAAGATAAACCACAATATAGTTTCTACTCATTTATGAGCCAAAACGGGTACAAGTTGGTAGCCACTGTATAGAAATGTAATACGCAACCAATATTTTGAAATGACAAAGTGCAAATAATGCTTTGCCATAATCACTCATACAAGTTTGTGCAAATTATGGAAATGAAAGTGGGGATTCCCAAACTAAGGCCTGTACCACATGGTTCCCCGTACAGTGAAAAAATAATTTTTTTTTCCAGTAGAATAAAATCCTTCAATCAATAGTCAGTCAAAATCCCGGAGCCACCCCTGAAATGTCTACATTAATCTGTACATTGAATTTTCAATTTGAATCGGTACGCAAGCATTCCTGCTAATGCTTGAGGTTACCACTAAAGCACATATATCACTCAAGCAAAGGATCAATTGGAACTGGTTTCCAAAGGAATCTCAATTTCCGTCATGTAGTACCGTTATGTTAAAATACTGGATTAATGTATCAGTTCAAATCCCCACATGAACATATGAAGTGTTTCATTCCAAATGGGACTAAATCCACTTTTGGCGTTTTTAATTTACCACTTTTCCTTGTTCACTATTACTTCAGTTGGGGATATATACTAAGACTATTGCCTTAGACCATTTTACTGATGTTTAAAAATATCTAGCAATAGCTTTCCATTTTTGAGGAATTTCTGGAATTCTAATTTTTGTGGATTTAATTCCTTTTGGAATAAAACATAAATACTGAGCGAAACTTTTTTCAACTTTTAAAAAACATTTTCATTTGATTCCCTTGTGCGAGATATGCATATTTATCTTTAAAAATCAGTTTTAGTCAAAAGTGGATTTAGTCCCTTTTGGAACTAAGTTCTTCATATGTACATGTACTGTGTATTGAGCATTAATGAAGCACATTATCTACACAATATGAATTTTTTTCAAACCATTCTCACATCAAACATTCAAACCTTTCTAGAAATGAAATGATCTGGAACATATCAAACAGAGGGGGGGGGGGGGATATTACATACACACACACACATATATGAACATGTCTGCTGTCGGCTATCTAAAAAGATAAAATGAACAGGGGAAACATATGGACATATTTCCCCAATCCCTAGTTTCCAAGCATTTTACATAAAATCAACATTGATTTACAGTAAATGAATTGTTCACCATTTTTCACATGCATTATCATTGTGCAAGGTTTTATTGTGCCATCTGGGAACAAGCAATATGCTTATCAAGCCAAAGCAGAAATAACAGAGAGTCCATAATTTCATAATAATTTATTTATTTTGTCTTCTTTATTTCATACTGCAGGGTTGGCCTGTTCAGTTATGAAATAATGTAATATTATTTAAAATTATGTAATAATTAATAAGAAGTATCCTCATTCAGGGAAGGGAAATTTTCTATTTCATGATAATTGGGTGCATGCATACAAAAAAAAATCAACAACAACAAAATTATTTCAAAAATTACACACAGAGGTAACAGCAAATGTACACAGAAAAAAAATGCATATTTGTAGGCACCAGGTGCATTACAAGGAAGTAAGAGATTTTTGGTTGGGACTTTTAATGCATATACATAAACTTTCTTACATGAAGTAAAATTCAATTATGAATAATCTCAACCACATCACATGCATGTACCAGGAAGAGGTCACAGAAATGCTCCAATTCTCACCGTAAACAGGAAGTACAGGTAAAGTACATGCAAATTACACAAAGTTTTCAACAAATATGAGAAAAATGGAAGGGATTTGTGTCTAGCGTTAGCAATTTCTCATTGTGAAGCATCTCATGCTTGATAAGGTTATGAAGCATAATGTATCTCAATGTATGTACATTTTTTTTCCCTTCGGTATTCGTGAATATACTGCTATCTTGTAGTTTTCTAGATATTGCGTTTATACTTACATTTTGAACATTTTTATTGTTGTTGTTGATTGTTCGTGTGTGTGTGTGTACACATGCACTTCTTACCAATATCTACAGTTTTAAAACCTTTATACAGATATCGTAGTATGGTAAACAATTATGTGATACCTTATTTGTTAAGAGTGTTTGTATATTTTAAGTAGTCTTTACTTATATCACATTAACATGATGTCTCAGGGAAGCACTTAATCATAAGCCATTTCAGCTATTTCATGGTCTCCCATTACCGTTTACTTTGTAAATACCTTGTAAATATGTTTCATATTTTGTTTCAGAAATGGTAATAAATTCATTCATTCATTCATTCAAATGAGAAACAATGCATGGGTTAGAGACTGATAGTGTGATGCATATGTGACAAGCAAGTAGCAGGTTTGCAGCAGGTTACATGTCATTTTTCTGAAGGTTCATTAATCCAAAAGGTTTGTTCTTCCGATAGTAATTCTAAAGTTTTGTCACTATGGAGGTTCCTAGTTCCAAAAATGAAAAAGGGTGCATAATTCCGACAGTGAAGTAGGGTTCGTAATTCTGAAAATGAAATAGGGTTCACAATTCCAAAGGTTCTTAATTCTGAAAAATGTAATCGAACCCTATATCTTTTCAAGAATTACAAACCTTCTGGAAAATGAACTTCAGGAAAAAAAAAATGAGTGCCCCCTACCCCCAAACCCTGCAACAGTCTGTATTGTTGGACTAGTACTGGACTTTGGTATACTTGAGGAACCTGGAGGATTTTAAGTCTATTTCATTAGTAACAGCACTGTATTGTTTATGGGGGAGCCTAGCAAGATGTAGTGGCAAGAAAAAATAGATTTTTATCAAAAAAGAATGATTCTGACCAATCGACATTATATATTCCTCTTTCCCTATCTTTCTAATCAGCATGGGCATGCACTGGGATCCAAAGTACTACCCTGGTTTATGCTTGCCCCAGCTAGCTAGGTTTTAATTGCTCACACATGGTCTCTTGTTAAAAATTTGTGGTTTTATGTGCCGCTATATTTCACTGAGCTATCTAACTGGGGGCTGCCAAAAGCAGAACAAAAGATGATCCGGGTTATAACCTCTTAGCATTGCATGAAGTTTTGTTTAGCATTCCAGAAGCCCTCAGTATGGCAGACACAGCTAGGATGTTACATGTAAATTGTAAAAGCATACATACAGCCATGTATCAGATAGGGGCATGGTCAGAGGCAACACTTGGGTCACTTTCTGTGACTGTTTACCTGGGGCTGGGGTGGTTGCAGGATTCTTATTCAAGTTACATGCAGCATCGGTATCTCCAGAGGGGTCAGCATTATAGGGGGAGCACCAATCGGGGCATGTGTACCCCTGATTATAGCACGGCAATTCCTGATAGTATTCACTCAAAATTTCACTGACAGGGCAGGGGGAACATTTAGCACATTCACTGCTGTAATCATCCCAGAACTTTCTGTAAAGGTGGACAAAAAAAAGTAAACAAAATCATAAAACAAAAAGCCATGCAGTATATATTTTTGGTGCACATGCAATGTACCTGGTGGCGAGGGAGTGATCGGTGGACACGCTCCTCTTCCTACATCGGGGTTTGGTACCAACATTGCTGTCTGCACTGAGCACCACTTTGGGCACAGTGCTGTGTACTTGTGGCAATCATGAATGAGGGCAAAAGACTGGGTTTCGCCTAGAATCGCTGCTTCAGGACAGGGAGAACAACTGAGACACTCACCGGCATCAGGGTCCCAGTACTTCCTACAAGATGAATCAAAAGTAAAGATTTAAAAGATGCATCACAATACTAGATACACACTGTATACATGTACATGTATGTAACAGCATACTCCTCGGTATTGAAGGCCTCCAAAGCAAATCAGGCTGGTAGAAGCAATTCATCACAGAATTTCAAACACCATCACACAACATTTCACAAATAGTAACTTGTTGCTATGTCAGGCATACCGAACATTGCTTATACTAAAAAGCTTTGACATGATACTGTCAGAAACCTACGATGCTATTGTAAGCAACTGTACCAACATACAGTTTGCCATGTATGCACTGAATTAAACACAAGATACTTGTATACAGAATTAAAGAACAGAATTTTTCAACCCACATTACAAAATCACAAATTATCATTATCACCATTCTTATTGTTATCATTATTGATATTATTATTATTATTACTATTATTACTATTATTATTATTAATATTATTATTATTATTACTATTATCATTATTATCACCATCATCATCATCATCATCATCTTCATCAGTATTATTGCTTCACTGGTTCTACCTACAGGCCTAGCGCTACAGTACAATTTGCATCTCATTAACCCCTGGTTTGTTTTGAATTACCAACGGACTTCTAGCTCAGTGCGTGCGTGCGGTCATCACAATGGCAAAACAAGGAACTTTAATTTGCGCCTTTATTTTGGCGATTTATGAGCTGAAACTTCCCACATGAACTAATTTGTAGTTATAAATGATTGTCTGCAAAAACCCTGAAATATGACCGTTTTGTCGAGTTATAGCAACATTTTGAAATGAAAACGTCAAAAAACTACGTGTCTATTTTTTTCTGACACAAGTCTACCCCTGCATAAATATTCATGAAACTTCATTTCCTTATTCGGGGATGTATATTCCTTATTTAGACAAAGTTTCGCTGATGCGACTTCTTTCTTTGCAGAGATACTACGTCTTTTTCACACGATATCTTACAGCAATTTAGAGCAGCAAATTGTGCGCAGTGATGCCAAATTCACGATCTGCACATACGATATTCATGAGTCAGCTGTAGTCAGCTCATTCATAGATTGCACATGCGCATGGCCCATGGAGCACTCGGGGCACTTGCGCACAGAGCTCAGCCCTACACAGATTTCAACGCATGGGACGTGGTTGTAATATTTTTCTGGTATGTCAGCGATCTGACACCGAGATCCTTTTTTCCTGACACAACTCTATGCGGAAAATTCACCTCAAGTATTATACATACAATTGTAGAAAAATGTACAATAAAATGATTCATGACAGTGATTTTCTTGCCAATCTAGCTGAAATGAGGAATTTTAGGAGAAGTTTAACAGGTAAAATTTTCTGTTTGTAACCAATGAAATATCGCTAAAATTTCATATTTTCCGTTGGTCGAGCTTTGATTTTGCAGTATTGTTGTGAAAGATACATCTATATTTAATAATTTTTCGAACTTTATGTTTACAAAAAGTGGTGTTTAATACATTATTTTTCAGCTTGCATTTGTAAACAACTTTACGTAAATCGTGGGAAAATGCAAGAACTGGTGAGGTCAAAGGGGGTCAACTCAATGGACAATCGCTCGCTAATTATAGGGCTGGTCCTCGACTGCCTAGTACTCTGCTTACCAATACATATCCTATCCCCTCTGTCTCTTGTATCCTTTTTCTCTTCAATGACAACTTATCTTCCCCCTTCAGTACATTATAATGACCTCAATACTTAAATGAAGTTTGATGAATTATTAAATATGATAGTTTTCTATGGTTTTTTTTGTTTGTTTGGGGTTTTTTTTTTGTTGCTATGAATATGTCTTTAGCATATATATATTTATATACACATGCATTTTACGTTGTAAATTCCAGTGTAATCCAGCCCTACATTAGGGCTGCGAAAGTGATTTATACCATTTCAGTTTAATTCATTAATATTTCTAATATTCTATTCGGGGTGGGGTGTCAGACAGCCCCTAAAAAATTTGTCAGAAGGAAAAGCTATGGATGTACATTCCAAAAATATAGTGGTGATATGGTGATACATGTACATACTAGCAACAAGTTTGAAGTTCATACCTTAAATGGTTCTTGAGATATCACGAGAACAAGGCTAACAACTGAAATTTCAGAAATTAACATGTATGACATTTAACCTTTGACCTACTTACCCCCAAATCTAATCAGATCATCTTCTTATCAGGGATGCCACTAGGATTGCTCAAAAAAGTAGGAAAGTATCGGGGGTATGGGGGAGGAGCCCCCAATTGTGTCCAGGAGCAGCGCCCCGGTGGGGGTGCAAGGGGGCAAAGCCCCCTTGAAGCTAGAGCTTTTTCGAATTGACATTCGTCGGTCAGCTCCCCTTGTTAGAGATAGATTTCATCGATAGACTCTCCAGTGTGACGCAACCTCCCCAAACTAAACAGTAGACTACACAAATTTCCACATGAGGGACTTACATCGTTTGATGATGCAACAACTCCACTTTGCTGCAAACACGGGCTAAACTGTTCGTTTCCTTCCTTTCCCTGCAATATTCCATGATGATAACATTTTTCCCCCGGATTTTGCCTCAATAGTTGGAAAATAGTTGTAAAATACCATGGAGACAACATCGCCGTGAGCTCCGATTCCACGCGATCAAGCATCGCATGCTTAATTACACACACACACACAGATACAGTATGCATTACATGTGCAGCGCGACCGCGTGCACACACGCATGGTCGTTAGGTCATTACACATACAATACATGCAGCATGCATGTACGGAATTAGGTGAAAGAGAGACATCGCAAGAGAGAGACAAGGAAAGAAAATGATCAGTTGGCAGGTATATCGAGAGGCGGAAGGAGTGAGAGACGGAAAGAGAGTCTTAGCCGAAAAAGTCGGAAGTTCGACGGACGCCGGAAAAAGTCAGAAATCCGACAAAAGTCAGAAAAGTGGCATCCCTGTCTTATGGTGATACATACTAGCACCAAGTCTGAAGTTCATACTTTGAATGGTTCTTGATATATCGCGAGAATGAGAAAGCGGGACGGACAGACGGACGGACAACCCGAAAACTCCGGCACCACCTTTGGCAGCCGGAGGCATTAAAAGAATATTGAGACACTGTCATTTGGTACCATCTAGAATTATAGAAATAATGTGGATTCTTAACATAAGTCAATGGGAAACATGTCTTTCTATCTTGCTAAAGATTCCAAATTTGAAATGAAACTGTATATAGGAATTATTCAAGAAAACCTATTAAAATATCATTGGGATTGGGTGCTTTATTTGAGTATTGGTATTTAAACAACAAAGTGCAATCATATGACAAATCTAAATATTTTGACTTCCCACATACAAAAAAAACATGGCAAATTAATGACTTACCCAAATTCACATTCCGCTACAGCTCGACATGACACAATGACAATAAACTGATTTGAGAGAAAAGGAAGAAAAGGGAGAAATACCTTGAACATAATTTTGAAGCCTTCACATGAAAAAAACGACACTCAGTCAGTGAGTGTCTTATTTACGAATGAGGCATACTCACCTGTCCCTGTTTAACATTGCTATTCACCCCACCCCACCCTCAACAACACCGGTAAGATCTCCCACATAATTTATGCATGCCCCTGGCACGTACAGCGTGCAACCCGTCAGGGGTCACCTCGTGACCTACATCCCTCGTCACTTCCTCTTTCACACAGCAGGAAACCTATCCGACGGGGAGGTAGGGTGGGAGACTTGACAGGTGAGTATGCCTCATTCGTAAATAAGACACTCACTGACTGAGTGTCGTTATTTCCATCATTATCGGCATACTCACCTGTCCCTGTTTAACATTGCTAGATTACCACAAAAGGACTATCGGAGGATAAGCCTATTCAAATTAGTTCCAATACAATGTCAGAAATCGCATTAAAACTTCGGATCGTGATAATGAGAGGTAACAGTGAAAATAGGACCGTGATCCGAAATGTTACCAAATGGCCCTCAGAGGGCTCAACCGTCAAAAACCATACAAACAATTATAATAACTACATAACACTTAGGCAAACCTGCCAAATAGTAAGGGTAACAGAAAGAAGCTGCAAACAGCAAAAACCCGTAACTAGCTAAATGCCATAAGGCATCATAAAAATGAACTGTATAACTATGAACAGCAACTACATAACAGAAGGGGGGAGACTTGTCATTAAGACCCTTCTGTAAAAGAGTGGAGCCCCTAAATGGAGACAGGACCTACTTAGAGTGGGGGCAAGACAAGACTGCGCGGGAAAATTCTGTTCCCCGGGTGACCACGTCTGAGAGGTAAAAGGAAGTGAAGGCATTGGGGTGGGCCCAGTAAGCTGAGTGCAGAATTTCTTCTACTCCCACCCCTTGGAAGAGGGCCCAAGATGATGCAATACCCCTAGTGTCATGGGCCCGTATAGAGTCCGAAAAGATAGCCTGGGGACCTCCTGACTTGATTGCTTGGACTATCCATCGGGAGATGGTGTCCGCTGAGACTGCTTTGTGAGGGGCAGTGGAGCTAACAAATAGTTGAGGGGATAAACGGATATCTTTGGTTCTGTGAGTGTACCATTTAAGAGCTCTGACTGGGCACCATAAGCGGTCTTCGGGTATGGAAGAGAGGTTGGACAGGGAAGGAATGACGATTTCACAAGGTCCAGACCTTTCGGTTTGGTTTTTGGCAATGAACCCTGGACTAGGTATTAATCGTACTTTGTCTTTTTCCCAGCGAATATGACCCTTCTCTAGGCTGAGGGCGCGAATGAAACTTCTGCGTCGACCCGAAGCTATGGTAAGTAAAAATGCTGTTTTAACTGAGAGATCTAGCAAGGAACAGCTGTGCATAGGTTCAAAGGGAGGACGGGATAAGGCCCGGAGAACTAGAGGCAGGTCCCATCGAGGTCCTAACTTGCGTGTAGGGGGCCGCTGTAGGAAGAAGGATTTTGTTAATCGATATAAGAAGCAGGAGGTGGAGACTGTTTCACCATTTTCAAACCCTTGATGGATGGCTGCTATGGCGGATCTGTATCCCCTTATTGTGGATAGAGACAGGCCATCATCAAAGAGCAAGACTAGAAAGTCTGAAATCTTACCTAGAGGGGCAGAACTAGGGTTGATGCCCTGTGTCTCGCACCACTTGATGTATCGTAGTAGTCGGGTGTCATAGATAGATCGTGTGGAGGCTCGTAGATACTTTGCTGACATCTCTGCAGCTCTGTCTGATAGGCCTGCGTTAACTGCTGCTCTCCGGAGATGATCCAGAGTGTGAGAGACAGCTTCTTGATCTCTGGATGATGAGTTTGAGTCCCTGGTTGTGACAACAGGTCTGGCCTGGGAGGAAGGGCTCTGGGAGGTTCTAGTAGTAGTTTCAACAGTTCTGAGAACCATGGTCTCCTCGGCCAAAGTGGAGCGATTAGGAGGAGAGAGGCTTTGTCCCTTTTGACCTTCTGTAGGACTTGTGGGATTAATGAAAAGGGAGGGAATGCGTAACCGAGGAAGTTCGTCCATGGAATGGAGAACGTGTCCGTTGTGAGGGCCCACGGATCTGCGTGGCGAGTACAGTACACTGGAAGTTGGTTGTTTAGGGTCGAGGCAAATAGGTCTACTTGTGGTTGCCCGAACTTTGCGAAGATGGTGTTTGCTATTTGTGGATGTAGGGTCCATTCCGAGGGAAGGTATTTCCCCCTCGAGAGGAAGTCTGCTATGTAGTTGTCCCGACCCGGGATGTAGTTTGCTCTGATGTTGATATGGTTCTCTCTGCACCAAAGGATCATTTCCACTGCTAGGTTGCACAGCGTCCTGGATTTCGTTCCCCCTTGTCTGTTGATGTAGGACACTGTGGTTTTGTTGTCTGATTTGATGAGAATGGTCTTGCCCTTCAGCTTGGGGGCAAGTTGGATTAAGGCCAATTGGACGGCCCTCATTTCCAGGTAATTGATGTGACGACGTCTGTCCACCCCTGACCAGCGGCCTGTTAGGTGAACGTCTTTGAAGTGGGCCCCCCACCCTTGGCAGGAGGCATCTGTAGTGATTGTAGGTCTTGGCTTGGGTGAAAATGCCTTAGGAAGTGAAGTTGTAAGGGTCTCATGTGGAGGCGGCAGTCCGGTATTAGGTCTACTAAGCTGGCCAGAAGGCCTAGGAATTTTTGCCAGGTTTTTGCGGGGGCTGACTTGTGTGTTACAAGGCTGTGTCCTGCGTTCAAGACTGTACTTATTCTGTGGTCTGTGGGTCTGGCTCGTAGGCTTGAGATTATGATTTTGGCCCCTATGAATTCGGGTGTCCTTGTGGGTGTGAGATTTGACTTTGTGAAATTTATCAGGAAGCCGAGGTTTGATGCCAAACTGATGGTGGTTTGTACATGTCTTTTTAGGTCCTCGGGGGAGGGGGCGAGAATCAGCCAGTCGTCGAGGTACATGAAGATCTTGATCCCCCTCCTGCGTAATTCTGCCGCCACGACTTGGGTCAGTCGGGTGAAAATTCGAGGAGCTGTCTTCAGCCCAAAGGGAAGGCATCGATATTGGTAGCACTCTTTTCCAACCATGAAGCTTAGTAAGTGGCGAGCGTGAGGGTTGATAGTAATGTGGTAGTAAGCGTCTTTGAGGTCTATCGACGCCGCCCACTCGTGATTCTGGATTAGAGGTAATATGGAAGAGAGGGACTCCATTCTGAACGTTTGGTTTGTGATGAGAACGTTCAGTTCTTTGACATTTAGTACCATTCTGAATCCCCCCGATCTTTTCGCTGTCAGGAAGACGGGGGATATAATAAGGTTACGTGAGAAAGGGACCTGAACTATAACCTGTTTTTCG
Organism: Heliocidaris tuberculata; assembly: GCA_025618425.1. NCBI lineage: Eukaryota > Metazoa > Echinodermata > Echinoidea > Camarodonta > Echinometridae > Heliocidaris > Heliocidaris tuberculata. The sequence goes on from CM046846.1 coordinate 15,350,528, forward strand.
AGAAGGGATTGTATTTCTGATAACAGGGCTAGTCTGATAGGGGCTTTTGACGGTAGGGGGGTGGGGCGGAGGATGTGGATCTGACGGCGTGGGACAGTAAGGCGTGGTTTGTACCCAGATGTGACTATCTGAAGGATAAATTTATCTGTTGTTATTTCTATCCAATTTTGGGAAAAATGGGACAGTCTTCCCCCTACCGGAATGTGGTTGTGGGTCAGGGCATAGTCAGAATTGTGGGGGCCCCCCGGAGGGAGGGTCTCTAAAATTCCTCCTTTGTTGTTCTCCAAAGGGGAAGTGAGACTGTCTGCTTGATCTCTCGCCATGGTATTGGCTTTGTTTGGATTTGGGGCCTGAGGTAGGACGAAAGCGAAATGGTTCCCCGAGAGGGGAGGGGGCCCTGCTACGAAAGTTACGGCCTTTGTGATGGGGCCTATGGGGCTGCCCACTGCCAGCGTGGGGGTTGGGGTGGGACTGTGGGTTCTGATATTGGCCTTGAAAGGCTGGTGACTGGGATTGAGCTGACTTAGGTCTAACGTTAGATAGCTTATAGTAAGTTTTGGCTGCAGTAGAGCTAGCGGAAATGTTATCTTCCAAAACAGCCTGGAAATTACCAGCAAAGAGGTCCTTACCTTCATTGGGTTGTTTGAGGAGGGCATGACTCACATTCTTGTCCATCCTCAAAGCCTCTGTGATATTCGTGCGGCGAACTCTGCAGCATAGTAGTGCAGATCTGGCTGCCTGGTCAAATTGCAGGTCTGAGATAAGACTGATTGTATCCAGTATAATTCCTTTATCTTCCTCAGTCACTCTTAGTCTATCGGCATCCGCCAGAGCTGTAGAAAGGTATCCCTGAAGCATGGCTAGTCTCATTGCGACTCTAGCTGATGAGTCCAGCTTATCAAAGTACCCGTCATTCAGTCTGAATGTGCGCGAGTTCAGCGGGTTGGACGTGCGGTTACGGGAGGCCGCTGCCTCCGCTACCCGGCGGGCTACCTCGGGGATGGCCGGAGTTTGTAGGAACCGTTCATAGTCCTTGGCGTCTATTCTAGCGTTCTTTTGAACTTCCGACCGGCAAGGATTCAGTATTCCTCTCAGCTTGTCAAGGTCCTTGAAGCATTTTTTGTAGGGAGCATCCATTTTTAGCGTGGAAAAAATCACCCTTTTTCGAGGATTGGAGCGACGAAGATAGGCGGAAGATAGAGACCTCCTCTTCGTTTTGAGTTTGGGTTGTACGCTCAGCTGCCAACTGAGGGCAGTATTTCAGAATGATGGCGGTGGCCGCGTTTATTCTCTCTCCCACTGACTGTTGAGCCGTATGAGAATAAGGGGTTTCCCTATCAACTTTTTGCTCAAAATTAGACGCTGTGTCCGAATCGCAGCGAGAGGTATGGGAAGAAATAACAGAGGCAGACGATACGGAGTAATCACCCCATCCCTTATCTCTCCGAGAAATTTGAGGTCGGTGGTACCCAAATTCAGAGTCCGACTCTCCTGCGATCGACAGGGCTGCCCGAGATGGGGAATCGCGGTTACTCTCCCGTGTCTTTTCCTTTCTTCTTCGAGACTGAGCATAAGAAGGGGAACGCTGGCGTGAGCGAGCGGAACGTTCAGACTGGGCCTGACCTGGCTCGATGGAGTGTTGATCGTACGGGTCGGGGTCTGGGAAGGAGGAGACCGCCGGGGGGTCCTTCCCAGCCCTGGAACTAGGGTTAGGGGCGTTTACTGTGGAGCTAGGGGGCAATAACGCCTGCAGAGTTTTCATGAACCAAATCCCCGCCGCATTCGTACCTGGCTCGGGGAGGGACTTGGGGATAGGATTACAAGAGCTATCATCTTTTCTGGTCTTTTTAGTCGGAGGTTCTGCCTCCGAGGGCTTCCCGACATTTTTCACAAGGGGACGTTTAGCGATAGGTTTATCCTTGGATATTTTTTTCGATCTACTCCCTTTCTTAGGCTGGGGTAATGATGGGAGAAAATTGAAGCGGGTAGCTGCCGCACCCGCGCTCTCTGTGCCTGCTGGCGGGTTTTCCCTGCCCGCCGGCGAGGTTGTGTTCTCGTGTTCAGTACTAGGTGGGGTTTCCATGCCCACCGCAATATTGGGTTCGTTATCAGGCGGATTTGTACTCTCTTCCGCCGAACCCGGCAGTGTTCTTGATTTCATACCCGACACGGGGTTATCTTTGGTTCTTTTCTTTTTCTCAGACATCGGCAGAGGTGTAAGAAAATGAAAATTAGAGGCACAAAAGTTGAATTTTATCACTCTACGATGCACTTATGTGTTGTTGGAAGGGCGCGCGGTAGTGAAAGAGGAAGTGACGAGGGATGTAGGTCACGAGGTGACCCCTGACGGGTTGCACGCTGTACATGCCAGGGGCATGCATAAATTATGTGGGAGATCTTACCGGTGTTGTTGAGGGTGGGGTGGGGTGAATAGCAATGTTAAACAGGGACAGGTGAGTATGCCGATAATGATGGAAATAAAGGCATTTTGGTACTGATCAATTATGATAGACATCCTGAGGATGGGGAAGGCGTGGGGGTGCAAGAAAAAGGAAGCAAATTTTCCACACACTGTCACACTTTGTGCCCATTTCTTTTTACAAGTTGCTCCACTTCTATTATATTTGTCATTCTCCCATTTTAAACTGTCAAATACATGTAGGTCCTACAAGTATATGGTATTCAGGTGATAGCACAATGCAGTTTGTTTTGCTACATGTAATTAATGTGTGAATTTGTGTGATACCTACAACAGTCCAAGAATGGCAGAAAGGTACTTACCAATAGTAGGTTTAATGGTACACCGATCATCCGTGATATCGCCATTGTGAGGGTTGTTTAATAATTAGACTGGTCTCTAGATTAAACTGCTGTGCTAGAGATCCTGAAAATAAATGAAGATAGATAGAAACATTGACATACATGTATGGAATGAAAATATAATCAGATTGGTATGTTAATCTCAGGTTATTTGCACTAAAAATTAATTTACCATTGGACAAACACTCTGTTTTCTATGTAAAACCTGAAAAAGGGTTTTACATCCCCCCCCAAAAAAAAAAACCCAACAAAAAAATATAAAGCATAAACACACTGTTACATTGAGCAAGTACAGGTGTACATGATAAGAAACACTCTTGATAATGTAATGTTAGTAGTGTCAGAGATTTTTTTTGGTTAATTTATCCCCCCCCCCCCCCAGGCCCCTCCCCCTCCCGACAATCTTAGATTCTCTATATTCTATCATCACTGACTAGAAACCTAAATACATGTATGGATTTACTAGAAGGCATCCATTTTGAGCAATGTTGGTAATTTTGACCATAATATACATAAAATGCTCATAAAAAAACACAAGCACAAAACTAGCAATTTTCCCAGGGTATCATTTAAACCATCTAAAATCTCACAAATTTAAAACAAATACCCGTATGGAAAAACAACAGTAAACATTAAGGGAAAAAAAAAACATACATGAAGAGATGACATTATTTCATTCTCAAAAGAGTATACATGTACCAGAAGATCAGATGACAGAGTAATCAAATTCAAAACACATTTTCAAAGAATAAAATTCTGAGCCCATCAACGATTATATAGTCTTGTTGAATTCAGTTCCCATCATTGGAACATGCTCATTCAAAATTTTAAAAATGCTAATTTTGTTCAAAGCTGCCTCAAAAAGGCTCTTGTTTTCTTGCAACACAATACAGAGGCCTATGCCTACTGTATTTAAGCTAAATGTTTCCAAGCCTTTTTTTTTTCCATTTTGGATCAAGTCCAGGGTATTTTGTCCCTCATGTTACTGACAAGTCAACCACATAAAAGATTATAGTATACATATTTCATAGCCTTACTACATATGTAGCTGAGATCAGACCAAATATCAAGGGAAATAACAGTTTCAATGTTCATTAAATTCCTTACTCCATAATACTTGGTATTAATGTGTGCTTGTGTGGGACACAGAAAGACTGAATATCGTGGACTTGCCATTTACAAATTTTAAGAAACTGAAGCGGAACATTTTAATTGATTAACTTCATTTAAACCTCAAAATTATGCACAGTACTATACATTGTATGTTTCCTCATTGTCAACTGTTATAGTAATGATCAACACAAAAGTAAACAAATAAGAGAAAGAAGTGAGAAAAAAAAAGTGCGTGTAGTGTAGTAGCTAGGCCACCTGCCTTCTGTATAGATCTCTATACAGACCTGTAGACCTACTTGTCAAAGCTAGTCCAAAGTCCAGAGGGAAAATTTTCTCTATTCAGTGTGTGGTATTGAAACAAAGTTGTAATGCAACCTACATGTAGATGAAAAGGACAGACTGTTATTTGAACAATAGATACATGTACATGTAAATGTATCTATTGTGCCATGTACAGTATATAAAGTATATAGCACATCCACGAGGTATAGGCCCTGCAGTGGAAATGTATGCCATTGAAGAACTACAGTCAGAGTTGTCCTTGTAAACATATCCCTTGGTGTAGAATGAGCATTTATTGTGTACATATGAAAACTACATTGTACTTATACTTGTGTTCACTGTTGTTGGTAGAACTTTTCATACTGTTTCATTGCCAAGTTGTACTACTGGCATGTATTTGGGAGAATTTAAATTTTCTTTCATAAAAGCATATGCCCTGAAGTTAAAAACTAAAAATTTTGAGTAGCATTATTATCATGATGTGAGGGTGTTTTATTTTTTAGTCAGGAATAGTGACATAAATATAACATCCATGAAGGCCTGACACTTTCAAATTTCAATCCCCAATATGTGGGACACAAAAGGAACACAAAAAACCAATGTACGCAAGATTTAACTTTACATTACATTTGCTAGATTAGCTGATTCGGGGACAATCTGGGGTTTCCAAGATGATAACCTTGGTAATAAGTTGATTTGTGTGAAAGCAGAAAATTAAGAAAAACAGGATGGTGAAAGTTTGAAAGAAATCGGACAAGGAATAAGAAAGTTATGGATGTCTGAAAAATGAGATCACTACATCTATGTGAATCTCAAATTGGCAATTTGATGAGTCAACTGTGACATTTTTGTGGACAACTCTCCCATTTGTCATACACAAAAATATCATTAATTTGCGGTTTTCTTTGAGGTGCTTTTACCCTCGGGGCAGTACTCAAAATATCTTGGAGATAGCATATTGCTATAGGTCCTCATGAACAAAAAGATCCTACCGAGTAATGCATTTTGAAAAAAAGTGACATTTTAGTCATTTTGTGTGTTAGAGCGAATGGGGGAGTTGTCCACAGCTACATCACAGTGACATTACCTATTCGGCCAATTTGAAATTCCCATATGCATAGTGATTACAACTTTCAAAAATTCATAACTTTCTTATTGCTTGTCCGATTTCGTTCAAACTTTCACCAATCTGCTTCTATGATTTTTCCCCTTTCTTTCAAAGCAACTTGATATGAAGGTTGGATTTCCCTTTAAAAGAAGTACATGTACTCTCCCCTTCCTCATATACATGTACAATCTACCCTGGACTTACATGTATCTAGGCTAATACACACAAGGCCTAAATAGGAATTCTAGGCTATATAAATGTAGGAATTACCATTACCGGTATCATTAATTCTGCCTGGTATAGCCATGTAAGGGTACAAGGTTATTTCAGATAACCTTGTTCATGTAATTTGGGGGCAAGTCATTTCACTGTTCTTGATACTGTCACGGCTTTCTCGCCGGTTTAAGAAAAAGTTTAAAGTCAAAGAGGATGAAGACTCTGAAGTCATCCCATATACTTATTAGTCAATACTTTATTGAAAAGCCATCCAACGGTCCAACCATCATGCTGCTGCTTACTACTTCAATTAATACTGGAACATCCAGAGCTTCACAAAGTATACTCAGACTAACTAATATACATGTAACTAACTGACCACTCATTCTAAACAGAGGTGCTTATAATACAGAATCACTGCTGACCATTTACAAAGAGTCGCAAACAATTAGTAATGTATCCGAGTCCCTAAATGATATTGTTGATATCTATAATGACAGCTTATTCTGGTCTCTGTTTACCACACCCCATTCTGATAACCTATTATGCTTTACCCATACTTCATACCAAAGTTCATATGTCACAATAATAACTCACTCTGTACTACATTGCAATAATGACCAGCTGCTTCTCAGGCTGTGTATATAAAGCTAGAGCTGTGAATAAATCATGAAATGGACACTTGTATGCCCAAGTAGGAGAGCAGAAATGCCTAACTCTATAATATTAGTACAGAGTAGGTCATTATAGTAACATATGAACTTGGGTATGAACTATGGGTCAAGCCTAATGGGTTATCAGAATGGGGTGTGGTATACCAAGACCAGAATAAGCTGTCATTATCCTTACTATAATTTGGCTAAGCTCAGATCTTGTCTGTCCTTCCGTTTGTTTGACGGCGCTTTTCTCGGTGATTTTGCACTCAATCGAGCTGGGTTTTTTTGTAAACGTGGTTATATTGTTCCCAGATTGTCATGAAAGGGGTTGTTTGTGGTATTTTGGTCGCATTATTCAAAAGGTTTTTACAATTCGTAACTTTCTTTGGCAGGCCCCGAGTAAAGCTTCGAAGTTCCCAGTCCTTTCGACCTTTTTCGGCTCAGCGAAATTACATAGGCATACATTACACGTACGGTATGCTTAAGGCTATGCTGATGAATGAACCGTCGCGTTGCGCATAGATCTACACTGCATGCACTCGGCCCTCATTCAGTGTGTTTCCGTCCAGTGAATCCATGGCATGGTTGTATATGTAATGTTAGACTTAATCTGAAAATTGTTCAACAGTCAGAAATTGCAGGCGCTAATGCACATCCCGCCTGAATCTAGAACTACAAGTACAACTAGCACCTGAATTTCAGTCACATCGGACATCGGGAACGGCTGTAAATATTTCGGCTTCGATGTCGATGTCGTCGATCTGACTCTCGATCTAGATTCGTCTTCGCAGTGTATCTGTAACATACAAATTCATAGTGCTTTGTTTTCACATAACATGCCATCTCATATATTCTGATGACACGTTTATATTTTGTTTGACATGTGTTTTAGGACACTCTGTTGTATATATATGAATGTTTATTAAGAATATAGACATGAATATAACAGAGTAAAAATAGTTTAGCGCTTAAACAACCAATACAGTGTATCTATAACAGACGTACAGAGTACTGTATACGCCATATATTTCGCGGGGGTTTTATTTTCGCGAATTTCACGCATCATGAGTGGGTCCCAAATTTAACAACACTCCAAAATATTGCCAACATTAGAAGTCGGTTGAATTTGTTGTCTCCTGGTCAGAAATTCATCACTTCGCTTTGCAAAAGTACATCATCACCGCTATTTGTAGATTTGAGAATTTTCCGACCGCGAATTCAACTACTCGCGAAATAGTCTGGTTAGTCCTATATACTTGCGAAAATTTATGGCCACAAAATTTATGGCTTATACAGTAGTTTCTTTTTACATTAATGATAACATGCCATCTCAAAATCATGATCTTTTCATCCGTATACTGTAGCATATCTTGCCTTTAGTTGACGTGTTTATATTTTGTACATTGTGCTTTACATTTCTATATAAAAAAAGACATAATCTAACATACACATGTCGATATTGTTATTTATTTGAATGAAACTGAATTTTGTATTCTAATAGCCCATATAACGTTTAAAAGATGCACGAGTTCCATAAGATATGCATTTTCAGTGCATGTTCTAACATTTTTATCAATTCCTTCAATGCATAACTACTTAACCTACCAGGAAAAAAATATATTAGAAACCTAAACATGCCAGTGGAAGCACTACACAAATCTTATCACTTTTCATCACAACAGCCCCCCCCCCTCTCTCTCTCTCTCCTGTATTCTTTATAATTTCTATCTATCCCCCTGCATGTCTATTTTTTTCTCTCTCTCTCGCTGTCATTTTTCCCACTGTGGCTGTATCTCTCTCTCTCTCTCTTTCTCTCTATCATTTTCTGACTGTCTATGAGTCTCTCTCTCTCTCATTTTTCCCACCGGCTGTTTCACTGGCTGTTTCTCCCTCTCTCTCTCATTTTTCCACTGTTTCTCTCTTTCTCTCTCTCTCTCTCTCATTTTCCCCAGGCAATGTTTCCCGCTGTATCCTTCTCTCTCTCTCGCTTCTTTCAACATTCCACTATACATGATTGAGCAACCTTTAATTGAAGAACTACAAACAAATGCAATCTGTTGTACATTGTAGGGTACATGTACTTACACATTTATTTTGGACTTAATACATGTAATGATAATATTTCTATATTACCATAATTGCCTCTTGACTGCTTACTAAAAAATACACCATGTTACAATACATTTTGTTTTCCATTGTATACGGTTAGATACGGTTCACTCCGTAATGATATTCAAGTTCTCCCCCCCCCCCCCCTCAATTTCATCAATAAACTACTTGCCTTTTACTGTGAATGGGTACTTGGGCTGTACACAGGAGAAGACCCCCCCCCCCCCCCCCAAGGTGCCACGGGTAATTTATGCTAGTGAATATAAACAATATACATCATGGAGGAGTGGTGATTCTATTACTGTGTTTACACATTGATCCAGCTCTCAGGTTCAACAAGACTCTCGTGTTGAACCCACCTCAAGCTCCAATGAGAGGACAACTGTGATCACATTTGTATTGAATTGGCGAGTTTGACCCGGCTTGCGGATCACAGACAGGAGCAGAATAACGTCAAAAACATGGTTAATTGGCAAGCCTTCACAAACTGTTTTACTTTTCCTTTGCTTTTCTCTTATAATTTCTTTTGTCTTAATACCTTCTTTCGTTTTCTCTGTTCTATGTTTGCTTTTGTATTTCTTCGTTCAATCTTAAGTCTTAAAGGGAAATCCAACCTTTATAGCAAGTTGCTTTGAAAGAAAGAGGAAAAATCAGAGATACAGATTGGTGAAAGTTTGAACGAAATCGGACAAGCAATAAGAAAGTTATGAATTTTTGAAAGTTGTAATCACTATGCATATGGGAGTTTCAAATTGGCCGAATAGGTAATGTCACTGTGATGTAGCTGTGGACAACTCCCCCATTCGCTCTAACACACAAAATGACTAAAATGTCACTTTTTTTCAAAATGCATTACTCAGTAGGATCTTTTCGTTCATGAGGACCTATAACAATAAGCTATCTCCAATATATTTTGAGTACTGCCCCAAGGGTAAAAGCGCCTCGAAGAAAAGCGCCTCGAAGAAAACCGCAAATTAATGATATTTTTGTGTACGACAAATGGGAGAGTTGTCCACAAAAATGTCACAATTGACTCACCAAATTGCCAATTTGAGATTCACATAGAAGTAGTGATCTCATTTTTCAAACATCCATAACTTTCTTAGTCCTTGTCCGATTTCTTTCAAACTTTCGCCATCCTGTTTTTCTTATTTTTCTGCTTTCACACAAATCATCTTATTATCAAGGTTGGATTGCCCTTTAATGAATTTCTTTGTTTTTTCTTCTTTCATCTTCTCTCTTCTATATTTGTTTATGTATTTCTTTGTTTCCTCTTATAATTCCCAATGAATTTCTTTATTTTTCCTTCTTTCATCTTCTCTCTTCTATATTTGTTTATATATTTCTTTGTTTCTTCTTATAATTCCTAATGAATATCTTTGTTTTTCATTCTCTTTTCTTCCTTCCTTATGTTTTTCTTCTTTTGTTTTTGTTTTCCCTTTCATAAATTGCCGTGTTCGACACAGCTTTCTGATACAACTCTCAGATCGAAACCGAATATTCTGGCGGAGCTAAAAAGGCATGTTCAACCCGAGTCTCAGATCACAGTGATCGCGTTTATACATAATAGAATTGCTCTGTTCAACACGACTCTTTGTGTTGAACCCACGAGTCGGATCAATGTGTGAACGCAGTATAAATACTTATCTCTGGTTAGGATGAGTAGTCAGTTAGTTATATATGAGCAAGCTTGAGTAGTATTCAGTTGTGAACCACTGAATGTTTCAGTACTGATTGAAGTAGTATAAAGCAGCTACAATAAAGTCTTGACTAAGAAGTAATGAGATGACTTCAGAGTCTTCATTCCCTTTGTCTTTGTTTTTTTTTTCTGTTTTGATTGTTATTTCTCAGAAATTAACAGAGTAAAAGCAACAATGTATATAATTCCCTTTGTCTTTAAACCGGCTATATACAAAGCCGTGACAATATCATCTGCCCACAGGTACATGTAAACTCCCACAACAAAGAATTAACAACAGAGCCTAGAGTCTCAGTAGAGACATTTCCTAATATTTCCTATTATGGCGACACACTAAATGAAACCTTACATGTAAGAAGATGATTTACAGGAAAATGAAATATAAATTCTAGACTGCACAAGGGCAAAACTAACAAATTAATCAAAAATTAATTTCACAATTAATTTTCACAACTAACAACAATTTGAAGGAAAAAAAATATAATGGGCTTATTGGGCTAAACTTCGCAGGGGTGAGTTTACACAATACATACAATCATGTATTCAAAAGACAGATCTATCAGAGGTCAGATAAAAGAACTAAAATAATTTGCAGTGATAAATACAAGTACTTTTGATTCACAAACTTTCAGAGCATTTTCTCTCAAGATCTTCAGACCTTTTTCAGCAATTTCATATTTTTTAAGTGAATGTAAAACCCCAGGTTGCTTATCTTGCATGAATATTTCTGATCCTTCTTATTTAATTCTCACCCATTTCCAAAGGAAATTATATCAAAAGGAAATGTATAGGTTCCCCTTTACATTAGTTGTGTCAAGATTCCCACCCATTTCCAAAGGAAATTATATCACAAGGAAATTTATAGCTTCACCTTTACATTTCACCTTTACATTACAGGGTACCAATCACCAAAAAGAATTTTGCTCTGTATATTAGAGGTTTCATGTCATTATACTAATTCAAAATATGGGCTTCAAATATTAATTCTATAAAGAGATATTGAAATTTTAATTATAAAGCTTAAAAGCAACTCGTGAGTAGACTACTCGACGCACCCGTACGCACTCGCCAACATAAAGGCTCACGCGGAACCAAACTCAAAGTTCGGTTCCACGCGAACATTTTCATGTTATCTTTCATTTCCTTCATACTCATTAACTGTGGACCTATAGATTACCAGACAAAGTTCTTTCACTTCTTTGAGGTTGATTTTATACTTTTTAGCTGTACACAAATTATTTTTTCAGGTGATTGGTACACTTTATTAGTTGTGCCAGATTGTTGAAATATAATCCATGTTTTGAGATCATAACATCAACCGTCCATGAGGTTTGCAAAGTCTGGACACATTTACATATACATGTACATGTATGTACAGTGTAGCATACACTCTCAAGTCAAGGTCGGTTTTTTTTTTTTCTCTTTCTTTTTTTTTTGAATCAGCACATCATAACATTTAGAAATTACTTAATTCACTGACTGAAATAGAATGGTCACAGTTCCTCTCAAGAATACGTGATTTCATATCATATTCAGACTTATTCACAAATATGCAAATATTATGGTAAGATAATTTTTTTTTTTATATCTACATGCAAACCACGTTGAATGATGTTTCTCAAAGACCTGCTGAGTAGTCCGGTGTCGAGGGGGGGGGGGGCAGTAATAAGAGCCTTCTCAGCACGGTCTTGGAGAAACATCCATAAATTTGAATGTTTGTGAATGATCGAAATATGTTTATTATGTTTATGGAGTACATGTACATCATTTTATTTATTCTAATATCTCCTGTCACAATCCTTCATTCCATTCAAAGCAATATTTTGAAAGGGTACCATGACATGTGTACAAATAATTAAGATTAGCAATCAGATAGACTCTTCTTCTTCTCTTAAAAATCTACCATAATTGGGTGCAATGTCATACTAGATCTACATGTATTTGGCAGGGCTGGTGTGGTGTATGTACAATGCCCTTATAAAAAAATTTGTAAACATTTTGACATGGTTCTGTGCAGCTAAAATTCAGTGCTCCTCTCTTATAATTTTATTTGGCAAATCAATATACATGAACAATGAAATTGACAAAGTGACAGTAATATATTTAATAGATAAAACAAAAATATACATGTAAGTGCAGATGTGTTTCTGAGCATGCTCCCCCAAGCTGCCTGGAAGAAAATTAGCAATTATAATCACTGTGACCATCAGGCCTTTCCTCCCAACTTGAGAAAGCATGCTCAGGAACATTCAGTTGAGATGCAAATTAGATTACAAGTTGGTCTCAAATGGAGTGAATGCTGTATACAACTGAAAAGCTGCATGGTATATTAAAAGATCAGTAGGAGTATACACAAGTAGTTGTGATGATATAACATATAATATTTAAAGTTCATAATTTCAAGTTAATAATAATAATAATGTAACTTATATAGCGCCACATCCACTCTGTGGAGTGCTCAAGGCGCATGTAGAAATTAATTAAGAATTAAACAGAAATGTTTTTACATGATTTTTAAAAGAATCAGAAGTTATACACTTTTTGATGTCTTCAGGAAGGCTATTCCATAATTTAGGACGTGCGTGGGCAAATGATACTTTGAATATGAAGTTACTTTGAATATGAAAATAAATGGTATGACTTCACATCTGATTTAATGATTTGGTATTCAAGGAACTGCAAATAATAGGTACAGCATGTAGCAAAAATTATTGAACTTTCAGTTATATAATCACGGCCGCATATCAATTGTTTGAAAGCTAGACGCTCTGTATCTCCGAACTGAAGTTCAGGGAGCTCCCTATCCCCACTAGCACCATTAATACGGCTATGCTCTGTGTAATACACTCTGACATAGTCATAGACTCGTACACCTCATAGTCTGGGAGCCTGTCCTGAAATAGTCACCCCATATCACCCATAAGATTGGACCCCTTAAATTTACTTAGGCCATCTAAGTCATTGACGAAAACGTTGTCAGCCCGACCGTAGCCAGTGGGTTTAGCCCCCAGAGCCCCCGAAAGAAACCCCCCGAAAGAGAGTAGTCGAGTATGACACAAAAAACTGATAATTCTTTTATTTTTTTTTTAAATAGCTCTTCCTTCAGACAAAATTTGGTCCCAGGGCTTCACGGGGAAAAATTTACCCCAATTTTTAGGGGCTGTCTGACACCCCATCCAGACAGAAATTTTTGTCAGTTTTTTGTGTATTGTAAAGTCCAGTCACACTCTACTTCCCCTTGTGAAAAAGTAGATCTACTGCAGAAATACTGCAGAACATTTACTGCAGTAAAACTGGTCAATTGGACAGTATTCCTGAAGTACTGTTCTGTTGTACTACAACAGTTGTACTGTCGGACTGCTGTATTGCAATAGTACTACAGAGAGTTCCACCTGTACTGCAAAATTACTTTAGGTACTACAGTCTTACTACAAAAGTACCACAAAAGTACTGTAGTATTTGCAGTAGACCCTACTTTTGAAGTACTTTTTCAGATGGGTCCTCATGACAAAGATTGGTGCATGGCCATGGGAGAGATGGGGTGAAATTGACCAAACTTTGGGGTCTCTTTAGGGGACTCTGGGGGCTAAACCCAACAGCTACGGTCAGGCTGACAACCTTTTCGTCAGTGACTCAGATCATGGACGAAAGGGCAAACCCGGAGAATAGGGGACCAGACGCGCGTGCTGTATTCAATAGTGTGTGACAATACGGTTAATTCCGTCAAGGGACGGAATGAACCGTACTGTCACACATACAGCACGCACGTCTGGTCCCCTATTCTCCACGTTCTCCTGGTTTGCCGACTAAAGTAACTTTCTGGGGTCAAATCTAGTAGTTATGGGACAGGCTCCTGGCCCATCAACAGACAACAACATGGCAACAACAACCATCAAACAACTAAACAATGTGCTGAAACAAAACAAAAAAACTTAATCTGAGCACCAACCACTATGACCACAGTCATGACAGTGAAATAGATACCGGTACACAGTAACACAGTTTCAACTCGCACTCGTCACTGCTGGTAGTGGTACTTTATCCTAGTTTGCTTCTTGCCTTGCCGCTGCTTTCCTTTTCACGAGTCAACTAACACACGTACCACCGGTACACGTCCACATGACCATCGGCGCTAACGGGCGGTAGACAAAAATTTTTTATCCTTTAGCTTTACTGTACGGATAAATATACGTTGATAAACTTACATACAAGAAGGTCAAACTTCCCTTAAGTCGAACAGATGACACTGGCAGTGACACTCCATTGCTGCTATTTTATATGTACAGTCTGGCACAACAAATACATGCAGTTATTCGAGATCTGATTTCATCAAACTCCACAAACATTCCGATGTTCAACCGAGTCGATGATGCAGTGTCTTGCCGTATGTAGCGCATATAGCATTGCGCGCCGGCAGTAGATCTAATAGAGATCCTGTATTAGAAGTTTTAATTTGTCTGTGACTAGAACAAAGGATTTTTTTTTTCAAGAGATTGGAATTTCGACGTTTTATTTTATTTTTTTTTTGGGGGGGTGTCTTCTTGTACTCATATTTAGGGTCAATCCGTCCACTAAAATAGCCTAACGCGGAATAATATTTCCTAATTTGTAATGCGCATCAGGGATGACAGGGAATTCCCCTTTCGTCTTTCTGGGTAAAGGGGGGGGGGGGGGGGGGGGGTGAAGGACAATAGTAGGGATGCCGTGTTTTATGTATGGGATATGATTGTATGTGGTTCAGTTTCTTGAGAACGTTCTCTTGTTAAATTTCACTTTTAAAAACATCTTGCTATCAAAATACCTGTTTATGATGTCTTAATTGTTTTATAACTAATTTTGTGAAACATGCTCTGATTTGCAGTTACAGCTCTATTCTCTCTTTCTTCTTCTTCTATCTTTCTTCTTTTAGTTCTTCTTTTTATTCTTTTTCTTCTTCTTCTTCTTCTTTTTCTTCTCAGCCTTCTTTTTCTTCTTCTTTTTTTTTTTCTCAGCCTTCTTTTTCTTGTTCTCCTTCTTCTTTCTTCTTTGAGTTCTTCTTTTTTCTTCTCAGTAGGGATGCCGTGTTTTATGTATGGGATATGATTGTATGTGGTTCAGTTTCTTGGGAACGTTCTCTTGTTAAATTTCACTTTTAAAAACATCTTGCTATCAAAATACCTGTTTATGATGTCTTAATTGTTTTATAACTAATTTTGTGAAACATGCTCTGATTTGCAGTTACAGCTGTATTCTTTCTTTCTTCTTCTTCTATCTTTCTTCTTTTAGTTCTTCTTTTTCTTCTTTTTCTTCTTCTTCTTCTTCTTTTTCTTCTTCTTCTTTTTCTTCTTATTCTTTTTCTTCTCAGCCTTCTTTTTCTACTTCTCCTTCTTCTTTCTTCTTTGAGTTCTTCTTTTTTCTTCTCAGTCTTTCTTCTCAGCCGCTTTTTTGCTTCTTCTTCTTCTTCTTCTTCTTCTTCTTCTTCTTCTTCTTCTTCTTCTTCAAACGGCGGTACACTACATAAATGGCCTAAATGTTTGTCTAGCTCTGCAGATTTTATTTATTTATTTATTTATTTATTTATTCATTTGTCTTATTTTAAAAGGGTGGCTCCATTAGTGATTAAGCACTGTTTTCCGTGGAGGCCCTACAACAAAAATACATGAGATACAAACATATACATAAACAAAACAATTATTGAACAACAATACATACACTTTTGGTGATTCTACAATGGGCCAACTCAAGGATCAGAATGAATACGGCGCCAATACAAAAGAGAAAACAAAGAACTTGATGAAGCATTTTTAATATAATCCAGAGTACAGCACCTTGGTAAACTATTCCAGAGTACAGCACCTTCGTATGAAAAACTCTGTTTCCCCATTTGTGTTTTGATTTTGGGTATAATTAAACCTGCGTTTCCAGCACTACGCATTCCATAACTATGCACAGATTGGGTTTTTGAAACATTTCAAAAATATAAATTGGAGTTTGACTTTCGACAACAGAAAAACCATCTTGCATTTTAAAAAATTCCACCTGTCCTGAATATTGACCCACTTGAGTATATTGAGGTTTTCCTGAGTTGGGGTTCTTACATAGCTCCTATTACTCTAGCCATTTACTTGTGTTGTTCAATAATTATATCTTTGACACTTTGTGGACAATTAAACCAAGCATTACTACAGTATTCGAAAAGAGGCAAAATTAATGCGTTGGCGAGAAGCTTTAATCCATCTAAAGGTAGGTATCTTTTTAAATGACCAAGTAATGCTATTCTCGATCCTATTTTTTTTTTACTTGTTTTTGTGACGTGTTCTTTCCAAGTTAACGTCAAATCTAGCCACACTCCTAAATATTTGAAAGTGTAGGCCTGCAAAATTTGGTGTTGCTCAAGATGAATGCATATAGGTATTTCAAGATTAGCCAATTTCCTTTGAGAATCGAATAACATAAATTCAGTTTTTGTGGGGTTTAACGCCAAATTATTTTCTCTAACCCATTCGCAAACTCGTTTTAAATCAAAGTTCAAGGCATTTTCTATTTCCTCACTTCTTTGATTACAAGTACACAGTGTGAGTCAATAACGAAAGGAAACCCAGATTGAACCCTAAATTTCGTTGTAAAGTATAGTAAACATAGGTTTATTTGCAGATATTCAACTAATCATAGCCTATCTTTCTTTTCTTTTTTTTCTTTTTTTTGTTTTCTTTGTTTTTTGTTTTTAATTCGACACCTTGATCAATAATACCCTGATCAATAAAATCTTGACATGGACAGCTGAACAGCATTATTTTTGCTGATTCATGTCCAGGCTTTGAATGCTGATGGATTCAAACAATGAAAGTATAACTCCGGAACACCATTCTACAGGAACTTGAGCAAAGGCGATCTTGACGCCTCTTTTTGCTAAATGCCAGTACTCAGTTTTCTATGATCGCATTTGGATGCGCAACTTATTAAATCGAAGAAGACATTATCAACTATCATACATACTTCTGTAATTCCACTTGGGTTTTTTTGTTTTGTTTTGTTTTTTATATTGGGGCTTATTAAATATGGATTTTCCTTTTTTGACTCACACTGTATACCGGCCGTGCGTTTTATAGCATGTTTGAGCATCATTATGCATGCGCATAAGATCGCTGCATCATCGGGCAGTGGGAATCCCCACAAGGTGTTGCCAAATCGGTGCAGGGGGTTCCCCAATATTTAATGACGCCTCCAACCTATAGTCATCACCTGTCCATTATGGATTAGGAGCCAGAGGCATTATTCGTGATTATAGTCCTCAAATCAAAATTTACATTTCAAAATCATTTCTTCTTGCAGTAACCATAATTTTACCAATAAAAACAAAGCTCTTTTTCCGCATTCCTTTTAAGATGATCCAGGCACGACTGAAAGTACAAAACAGTAAACACGGAACTCTTATGATGTTCAACATTAGCCGGCATATATATATATATATATATATATATATATATAAGGGGTATTATCTCTCCCCTTATATATATAAGGGGTATTATCTCTCCCCTTATATATATAAGGGGTATTATCTCTCCCCTTCCATTTGAACATCCCGGTGCCGCCACTGGTATTGAATTCAGGTTAAAGAAATACGGGGGGGGGGGGGGGGGGGACTCTTCTTCTTCTATTGAAGTACAGGCCACCTTATTGGTGTATCTTTGTATAGGAGTGTGGATAAATGAGTGCACAAAAGCATGAACCAGTGGCATATCCAGATTTTGATAAACGGGGGGGGGGGGGGGGGGAGAGAATTATTTGCGGCAAGTCCGAACTTAATAAGGCCAACGTGCGTTACAGTCTCTTGTAATTCAGCATGCTCCCCCCCCCCAAAAAAAAAAATACTCCAGTCCTTTTCGTATTGCCAGCCGGTTTTGTAATAGAATTAGTTCGTTTTATTGAGCCTCTTTTGTCGGGCCTGCCAAGATAGAGGGAGGGAGGGAGAGGGAGATGTGCCAGCTCCGCCCTTACCGTAATAGCCACTGTGTAGTATACCATAACCACACGATTTCGAGATAGATTGAATGATGCAGGAAAGGGCCAGAACTCCACCCGATGACGGGAATGAAGGCTTTTTCATATTATAAGCAAATGGAAATAAAAATGTTGAGAATTATCACAAATGAAGTATTTACAGAAATGCGATTCTTCAGGTGTAAAATTTATCTTATACAAGAAACAACAATATAGGATCTATCCAGATGTAGGGATCTTGATCATACGGGCCAATTCTCGCAGGGGGGGGGGGGGGGGGGGGGGGCTGACGCCTTTTGCCCGAATATCAATTTTTCACTGTCTAAATTTTTGCGAGCGAGCAGACATTTTTAACTTTTCGTAGTGAAAATGTACAGAAATTACATAATCAGATAATTATCCGGGAACCTCGCTGCCCAAATAATGTTATATGCATATTCTGGCACCTCGCTGCCTAAACATGAAGTGGTGGTTGCCCGAATATCGGGACTTTGAAAAATCCTGGGGGGGGGGGGCTGCCAGTGGCGGATCCAGGATTTCTTGAGGGAGGGGGCTCAATATTCAAAAAGATTTCGGAGAAGCAAAAAAAAAAAGAAAAAAAAGAAAAAAAAAAAGAAAAAATTCCTCAGCATTTTTGGGCCCCTTTTTAACTCAAAAAGTCTCTGACAAGCAACAAAAAAAAAAAAAAGGTCCTCAGCATTTTTTGAGCCCCTTTTTGGTCCCAGGGAGCAAGCAAAGCGATCGAGAAAAAAATGGCCAGTTTTTACTTCTTTTCCTTTCCTTCTTTTCTGTCTGATTTTCCCCCATTTTCTTTCCCTTTTCTTTTTTCCTTCTCCTTTCTCTTTTCTCCTTTTCCTTTTCTATTTCCCCTTCCCTCTCCTTTTTCCCCTCCTCTTTTTTTGGCCGAAAGCAATTTCGAGTGGGGGTGTGACACCCCACCCCCCCCCTTCTATCGACGCCCCTGGATCTGTCTTGCTTGGGGCTGAGCTTGCTTGACCCTGTCCCTTACCTGGTCGTGTTGGTTGAATCTGTTTGTTTTTTGTTTGTTTGTTTGTTTGTTGTTTGTTTTTTTTTTTTTTTTTGTTATTTTGTTTTTTTTTTTATTGACTCACACTGTACACACATGACAAATCATGATGCTACATTTCACACATATTTATAGATATGATACAATATTTTCATCCCACAACATTCCAAAAATAACCTTGGAAGTTTAGAAAATGTGTTTTTGACTTACAACTTTTGTTGGTGTTGGAATACCCAGTCACTTGTTTTCTCTGGAACTCCGTCCACGACTCCTCCCAGTTATTAAGAATAAATTTCAGAGTACGATAATTATTACAAAGTACAAATTCTGTAGCATTTCGCTACCACTGATATCACTATGCTGGTCTGATCTTAATTATTCCAAAGTTTGCCAGTTTTATTCAGCCTGCCGTATGATATAAGTCATATAACCCTAGGTAGGACCAATCTGCATTGTTATTCTCTTCTACCAGGGCACCTCATTGGAGAAAAGTACATTTTACTTTATATTAGAAACTTATTGACGATTGGTTGGAGAAGTTTGACCTGAATCCACCTGGTTTAGTTCTCAGAAGACAAACCACAGAGTTCGAAAAATAAATGTTTGTTCCCCCCAAAAATTGATTTGACGGTGTCATTTGTATATTTTCAGAAATGATGGGCGCAGATTAGTGCGATGTATTTACTTGGAGTTAGCTCTAAATTCCAGAGTCTATGTGAAGACCACCATTTCTTGAAATAAGATATAATAACACTTTCACCCACACCGAAGAAAGCTTCTGGACATAGATCAATACAAATGACACCGTCAAGTCAAATTTGGGGAAACAAACATTTATTTTTCCAACTCTACGGTCTCAGAAGACAAACCACAGAGTTAAAAGAATAAAAGTTTGTTCCCAAAAAATTTGACTTGCCGGTGTCATTTGTATGGATCTATGACCATAACTTTTTTCGGTGTGTATGGGGGAAAGTCTTATTGTATTTTTATTTCACGAAATGATGGGCGCAGATTAGTGCGATGTTTGTAGTTGGAGATAGCGCTAAATTCCAGAGTCTTTGAACAATATATTAGAGTGGTTGAACTATTTATAACTATAAATTCAAACGATATGATACAGTAGCCATAATCACCTGTCTGGTTTAATGGAGTTCTCATATCTAGAAAGATGTTGTTTCATCAGTTGAAGCATGCACCATTCCCTAGCAACGCTCTGCTATAGTGGCTCGACTCTCCTTATTGACTCTACATCACACCCCATATTTGGCCATATTATTCATGTAAGCGTGCATGTATTGAATATCATTCGCTGCATGTGAAGCAAAATGGTAATAATAGGTGTAGTTGCGCATTACAAAGGGACCTATTATCAATAGAGTCATAAAACATAACCATACCCATACACTGGTTGGTACTACAATGCTGCCTCATAAAAACAAGTTATTCATACTGAACACCTAAACATTCAGCAATCTGAAAAAATTTTGAATAACAATAAATCATGAGCGCCTATAATGATCGCCAGTTCGTTTGTCCCTTTCATATTGCTTACTCGGTGTGGTGGATTCATCTTTTGTTCCGTGTTTATGATCATGATCTCGTATCTCGTGACATTGAATCAACTTCGTGGGTGGGGGCCGGGGGTGGGGGTGGATGTGGCATTTTAAAATTTAATTCAATGTTGATTGTATTCAGTTGGTTAAAGTGTACGAAAACAGATTCATTTTTTTTTTCTTTTGCCCTTACAAAGTACTGAGACAGAAAATTTTGATTTGTTTTTACAAAGCTGGTGGGAGGTGGTTTTCGATCTTGCCTTGTCATGTGAAATATAATGACGTCATTTAAATATTTACAAGTTCAATTAGAAAAATATCCATCCTACCTTTTTACTCATAATGTTCTCGATTTTCTGAGAATGATTCACTCTGCTCTCAATATGAAGATCCCGGGGGTGACACCTTCGTAAATCAAAGACAAATCATTTTTGGCGATATGCTAGTGTTATATTCAGCAAGAACCTCATGCATAGTATAGGCCTACACATTTCTTACCTCCTAAATGATTAACCTTTCACAACAACTTCTAGAGTCTCTTATAAAATGTAGTTATAACAGGCTAATAACAACATTCAATATCAAGAAGTTTGATATATCAAACTTCATGCGACCCTCCCCTATATAAGGTACAATTTTTGTGTATGAAAAGATGTAGGCCCATATTCTCCAGGGACGGATCTAGCTTTTTTCCAAGGGGGGGGGGGGGGGTTTGAGGGGCTGAGTATTATGATGGCGTTTTCCTATGCACATTAAATGTTTACTTGGCAGCCCAAGGGGGGGGGGGGTTTAAACCCCCTAACTCCCCCCCCCGTAGATCCGCCACTGTTCTCAAAAGGCGACTAACTTAAGCTCCCGCCTAAGTGTGTAGATTTAGGGCACCGAATTATGGCGAGCCAAATGTCACCCTCTTTTTATCTTACAAAATCACAATAGTTCTGGGACTAAATGCAAATATAAAAACCGACGACAGAATTGATTTATAATGCTCATTTCATGCCAGAAAATAATTTAGTTTCTTTACTTTGTTACATAAATATAGTAATTGATACGGGACTCGGGGGTTGACGAATGGCCTTCCATAAATCAGTGGCCTAAGTTAAGCCCCCGGGGGGGCCACTCAGGTATATTGGTGTACACATGCGTGTCCATGGATTTAAAAAATACCCCCTAAACAAGTTTCATACTTTGGTGAAAAGACACCCCTTAAAGGGGAAGTTCACCCCGAAGATCACTTGAGTTTAAAAAATGCAGAAAAAATAAAGAAAAATATTGGCGAAAGTTTGGAGAAAATCCGTTAAAGAATAACGGAGTTATGGACTTTTGAAGTTTTGATTTTGTGACGTCACATGCGAGCAGCTCCTCCATTATGTAATGTGATAAATATTCCATAAAATACAGTTTTCTCAGAAAATTTAGAATATTTTCGTCTGTGCATTTGATATATTGTCAGAAATGCTATTCAATACTAGATTCTGAAAAGAAACAATATCAATTTATCGTGGAACGTAAAAAAAATGCGAATATATGGAATATTTATTACATGACCAGTGGGCAGCTGCTCGCATGTGACGTCACGAATCCAAAACTTTAAATACTCATAACTCTTTTATTATTTGACCGATTTTCATCAAACCTTCGCCAATATTTTTCTTTATTTTTTCTGCATTTTTTAAACTCAAGTAATCTTCAGGGTGAACTTTCCCTTTAACAAGGATTTCGCATGCTTTTTTTTCGTAAAAATCACCCCTTAACGAGGATTTCGCGTGTTTTTTCATAAAAATTACCCCCTAAACAGGTTTGATTGAAATATTACCCCCTAAACAAGTTTGTCTTAAATATTACTCCCTAAACAAGATTAACTTAACCAACATAAAAACATACACCACTTGAATTCAAGATCACCTTTTGCAAACTAACATATTCTTCACCTTTGGTGGATAAATTCTTCACACAAGGCAAACAAAATAAACTGCACATATAGGAACTGCTTTTGGTTAAATTACAAATGTTATTATTTACTTCAATTATGTAGGACAGGTTTCAAACTGTGCACTCCGTTAGGTTTAATCGGTTTAATACACGATCATCATTTGCTTACTTAAAAAAAAAAAAAAAAAAAACTTTTGTAATTTACTTCCAGAGAAAAAAACTGTATCGGCAAGAAATCCATGCACAATAATCACACACATAAAGCTATTTAACAACGCCTTAACAAGAGGTAAAAATTTGGCAGCTGAATGAAAATGACCCCCTAAACGCGTTTGGCCGCATTCCGTTCAGCACCCCCTTTTTGTAGAAAATCGGCGTTTTCAGACCCCTTAACACGTAACGCGCGTTACGCGTCCTGGATGAAAAAAAGACCCCTTTTTACGCGTTTTTTTGGACGCGCATGTGTACACCAATATACCTGAGTGGCCCCCCCGCGGGGTTAAGCCAGGCTTGACTTAGGCCACTTTCGAGAATACGGGCCAATGTCCTTTAAAATAAACTAGACATACTCATGCACTTGTCATAAAAAAAGGGATATCATCATCTTTGGCAAATGAGCAGTTCCAATTAAGGGAAATCCATTTGATTTATTCAACATACACGAATATTATCTTTTGCGCATTTAATGTCGCAATCACAAAGAGCCGATTCATAACCCGCGCCAAAAGAAAATAAAACTTAAATATCTGAACATGAAATGACATGCCAAATTTTCAGAGGAGGCCGAACTCCGTAACATGCAAAATTCAGCTTAGAAGAACTGGGGAAACCCAGTTGCTATTTTTTTCAATCTCTGACATACAGGTGAATTATTAAGATAAAAGAATTTGATTCCTATCACTTATTGTATACAAGCCATGGTAGATGAATAAAATTACACTATAAAATTACACTATACTTGAACTCTGCACTTTCTTATCTGCAAAAATGTTATGATTTTAATTGCACTCTGCAAATGTGCAAACAGAATATTCTGGAATGAACTGTGAACCTATACTACATTCCATCCATTACGATCTCTTCTCTAAATAGAATCCTGGAATAATTGATAAATTGAGGCAGGGGCAGATCTAGGATTTTGTAAAAGGGGGGCACGAAAAGTTTCTGAGAAGCAAAAAAAAAAAAAAAAAAAAAAAAAAAAAAGGGGGGAAAAAAAAGGTTATCAGATTTTTGGGGTACAGTATCCTCCCAAATTCTCCTTGAAGCAAAAAAAAAAAAAGGGGGGGGGGGTTATCACATGTTTTCAGCTCTCTCTGTCATTCAAATTTCTGTGACAAGCAAAGAGAAGAGAGAAAAAAAAAGGGTTATCAGTTCAAAAGGGGGGGGGGCACAATTTCTAAAAGAGGGTGCACAATGTATGCTTTTTTTTTTTTTTTAAAGGGGGGAGGACACGGGCCTGAAGTGCCCCCCTAAATCCGCCACTGCAATGAGGGTAGAGTTACTGCAACTTAAGACGAGGTGAAACGGTGCCCCAACCCATCCTTTTAAATATACAATTTACCTGACTGGTTATAATTCAAACTAATTCGAACATCAAACCAATGACTTACAGGTTATGATAAAGAATTTTATCAGTCAAATAATATAAGCAAACAAACAGAAACAACCCCCAAACAACAACAACAACCAAACAGAACATGTTATAGGTTCACTTTAGTTCTGACTCAATACAGTAAGAAATAAATGTAAATTCAAATACAATTATTTTTGCTCATAAAAATCATACAAAACTGGCAACTCTATGATCTACGTGAGAAATGTAAGAATATGTTGGTCCCACAACTATAAGATAGTGCATTTGAAGAATTGTGAATTTACAGATTAACTATCTCAATCCTCCTGCAAACAGATATAAGAAATGCTTTATGCTGGAGGATCTCACATATTGCATCATGATGATGCCAATTTAGAGATTGTAATGTTGGCAGTGACTAATCTGTTTAAAGGTTGCCTATTCTTTATGCTAAATAAATAACATTCCCCCCCCCAAAAAAAAAAAAAAATAAAAAAAAAAAATAAATGAATAAAGAATTAAAATAAAGTGAACTATTCCTTTAAAGGTACTACATGAACTTAACGTTATAAAATGTCCTGAAAGTAGTAGAATTGTTTATTGACTTGGACTAAAACGTAAGTGAAAAACACCTCTGAGAGGGGAAAAATAATGCAAAATTATGGAAAAATAGATTTCTAACATGAGCAATAAGAACTGTAGTCCCACTGTGGTACAAATAACTCAAACAAGAGTTTAGTTTTTTAAAAGAAATTCCCCGTCACTGTCGCCATCTATATCACTTGCTTCCCATAACATATTTCAATGTATATTTTTATAAGTTCATCATTACCTACATCTAGATCCATGTTTATAAACACAGAATCAGCAAAACAATTTTTGTAGCACATTCAAGATAATTTAAAACACTTTCATATGACACTCATACACTCAACACAAAATTGGTTCAGTTGAAAATCAGAATTTATTTCCAATCCAACTTCACAGGTATGAAAATGGAAATGCAGATGAAATGATACACTGTAATCCAAATAAGCATTCATGATCATTTACATAACATTGAAGATTCAGAGAAAATGAAGGGATATAAAAGGAAATATATGCAATATGAAATGATAAACTACTTGTATATTCCAAATAAGCATGCATGATCATTACACATCGAAAATTCAGAGAAATTGAAGCAGTAACGTATACCATCCCAAAGACAGCGAACAAGAAAAATGCTACATAGGGCATACAATTCCAAAAAGGAAATTCAAATGAAAGCTATGAAATATTCAACTTCTTTGAGAAAAATATAATCTATGACAAACAAATCTTGTGATAATTTCAATGAAATAGGCACTGATAGAGCAAAGGGCAGCAACATGTATCCTTTTGTCTTTCAAGATTTTAAAAATACTCAAATATTGTGCAAGACACGTCAAAATACCTTGCATTTTCTTCCCAATATGTACATGGTAGGAATGGGATTCAAAAGTATGCATCATTATTCATAAAAAAAGACAACCTTTAGTTTGTTGATTTAATAGGAAGTTTATCATATATACACATTGCACATTACATATAAATTTAAGTAAATCAAATTGTTATATCTGTATATCATCTGTTTGGAGCCAGAAAGGCATTAACTCATATCATTTTGTATAGATTTAATGCCCTTGTGGCTCCAATTAAACACACGATGTGTAAACAATGTCAATGGGTGTCGGCCATAAAATGTGTAAAATATAGTCAGTGAGTGAAGCTCATATACATACTTTATGGGAGGCAACTTGTAAAAGAAAGCTGGATAAGCTCATGCAATACGTGAAATAAACACCCACGTCAATGCATTTCTGGAGAAGAACATCACTCACCACATAAAAAGGAAAAGAGAATCAAATAAAATACATATTCAGATATACCCCAATGGTTATTTGAGCTTTTGACATAATGATTGGCACTTTACCTTTTAAATAACTTTTTGTGGCCTTAGATTTTTCTTGCTTCACACGTTTAGTTAGTATTATTGGAGACATATGGAGTAGGACCTACATCCACAAATACTTTTTGAACATTAGCTTCATAGCTTCATTGCATAAAGCATTTAAATAGGATATTCATTTTGATAAATGGCTACTAAAAGATTGATAAATATATACAATGATTTAAAAATAAATGGTAAACAAAGTAGAAAACATGGAAAATGCATGGGATTCAATTGTAACAATGTCACAACAGCAACTTCACCAATCTTGAGTTGTAATTTTTCACACTCCATATAATGAAAGTTAGATCATAATGTAATAGGGCATTGGCATTCAGCAATATCTGACAGTTTAGCTGGCTTTGTGTCATTTTTAATTTCAGATTTTAGCATAAGAGATTTTGCAGTACGCTAATAACAAAAATTGGCATGTTTTATGAAAAATTGAAGAGTGATTTGGTATGATTTATTACACAATTTCTGTTCTGCAAGGACAATACATTCATGTTTTATTTTTGTATTCTATCATTCAAGACAGGAGCATTTTAGATCTTTTGAAAAATGACAAACTTAACAAATCTACAATGTGACTGTTATCACTAGTCACTTTAAAAAAAAACACACTAGATACTAGTGCTAGAGGATGTATAACACGCATCACCCTTCCCTCAAGACCCGAGTTTTGTTTTTAAAAAAGGTGCAGTTGTCCCCTTAACTGAATCTTTGTCCGTGAAATGTTTTCAAAGTCATAATTTTCCTAACTAGCAAGAGTTCCCATGGAACTGAAAATGACTTCTTTTTTTCTGACATGCTATGAAACATAGCATGACAGATACACTATTTAAATTACTGAGAAAAGCCTTGCGTATATATGTACTGATAGCCACTACCTTGCCCATTCTGCTCCTCTGTTCATAAAAGTAAAAACACTTACTATATCTGATTTATATCAGTTTTGTACCACAGTTATCGGATTCTCCTATTTTCAAAATCTACTCCCAAATACAATATCAAGTATGTTTAATGTCAGTATTGGCCTTCATAACATAATACAAGGAGTAAACATTGTTTTCATTGTTGAAAAGTTTCATACAGTTTTTAGTTAAAGTCTCTGCACTTTTATCTCCCTATAATTTGGAATGCCATACTGAGCAAGATATCCAATTGCCATAGTCAACGATTATTTAAGAGATCACTGAAAAAATACTTCTTATCCAGATACTCAGAAATGTAACTCTATTGTTTAATACATGTATATACATGTACCTGCTGTTCCCCTCTCTGACATGTTTTATTGTTTAATTCTCTTTTTTCTTATCTTACACACTTACTTTATTATTGAAATTGAATTTTAAATAATTATTGTAAAACTTACTTCCAAGAGCTTTTTTTTTTAGAGGACTTCTAGACAAGGCCTTTGCAGCTTTTTAAGTTTCTCTTTTTTTCTCATTTTCACTTTGTTTACCTTGGTTATATTATTAACACATTATGTCATATTTGTATACTCATTGCAATTACAAGGTTTGTGTAAGAACTTGATGTTTTTATTGTTATGTTTATGTATTGTATATTTTTATTGAAATGGAAATAAACGATCGAACGAACGAATGAAACAAGATTCATTGGAAAGACAGTTCAATGAATAGCTCATTGATTGACCCTATGCCACATTCTTCTTCCATGAAGCACTAGCAATTGCATAAAAATGAATCGGAAATGATTTCATTAAAGTGAGCCCTCTTGTGGAGACCTAAGCGGCTGCAAAGCCATAAAATATTGTCTCAAGAATGCAGACTCAAGGAGCAGATGACAGAATTCAGAAGTCTAAAAAAACTTCTGATACAGAGAGGTTTATTCATCCATCTGAACATCCATTCGAATCTTCAGCACCAGGGTTCAGTAGGTTAACAGGAAGCAATTGACCTTTATTACTTATAGTAAATTTAGAATTCACTGAGTGTGGGATAATGGCAGCAGAAAATTGTCCCCAGAGCATGTGTCCTATACCACTCTAGAGTGCTCCAACATTACACTAATACACAACAATCTTTTAAGAGAATAATAGTAATTTTGGTGATCAGTCTGCCTCCTCAAACATGACACAAACTTCCTGCCTAAAAATGCAAGTGGCAATGATTAAAAAGAAGCTTGAGTTCAAAAAATAATTTGTGAGCTTTCTCATTCTTTTTGTTAGTTTGGAAGATTATCATAGTAGAAATGTCCCCTGAAAAGGATTGCTCCTCAAATGCCCTCACATTCAAAATTTGACAAGAAACAGCTGAAATGTTCGGGCCAAACATTTGTGTGTAGTCCCATATACACATTTCTGTGTGCAGTGCATGTGACTCTCAGCAGGATTGAGTCAATTTCTTATTTTGGTGATTCCAAAACCTTACAGCATACACAAATTCTTATGTGCTATATAATCAATTGCTTTGAGACAGTTTCTTTCACAATTCAATCTCATGACCTGGGGAGCGTTTCATGAAAGGAAGTTGTCTGATATTTTATCCGACAACTGTTATAAGCTACTGAAATCCTTGCATCTGATTGGCTGAGAGCAAATTTGTCGGATAAAATATCTGACAAGTCCTTTCATGAAACGCCCCCCAGAACTCAACTTTATCTGTAAATGAGACTTTTGCCATACTTTCCATAACATGTCACACTAGCAAAACTTACAGAAGGAAAAATGTGAGAAAGACAATTTTCTAAGTTCTAGTGGGGTGGTTCTTGGATCTCAGTGTCTCATCACTGACAACCGGTTCTAAGTGTTACTGACATGATAACAAGACAGGACAACTATCTCAGAAGATATTATGTTGCAGTAGATGACTTGGAGCTGTGCATCTCCTTCAGTTCATGCTTTATCCCCTAGCATACATGTACATGTAGGTCATGCAGTGACCTCATTGTAGTACCTTAGTAAGTCTAATTCATTGATTCAAACTTGAAACATTTGATGGGAAAAGTGGTCAACGCTGACATCATTCATTACAGGTACACTCTCAGGCAGCCAGCATTCGGTATGGTGTACCTGAAAAGTAAACAGAAAAAGAAAACTGTGCATAAGACTCAGGGGCTACATCACAGAACTCCTAAAGACGTCTTTAGGAGTTCTGTGGGCTACATGCATAAAGTATAAAAGCTGGATATAAATTTTCTAAGACCATTTTACAGCTAACCTACAAATTGTAGGGGGCACATTCTGGATGCTTTTTAAAATCTTTTTATAGATCTCTTCAAACTACAAATTGCCATGCATGTCCATAAAGTAGATGGAATTTTCCCTCTAAGCTTAACTAAATTCAATCATTAGTCATTGAGGTTATTAACCCTTTCAGGACAGGAATTTTTTAAGGGCTAAATTGATCACATTTTGTTCTTCAAATTGGCAACAGTAATATTTTTATTTTAGTGCTACAAGGTTCTAATAAGGTGTAATGTCTTTGAAAACAATACACAGGGTTACAAAATTTGTTGAAAAGTTGAAAAGTTGCCAATTTTGATAAAAAACAATGATTTTGAACCTCTCAATGTGTTGCCAATTTAAGGATTTTAAAGCTTATTCTTGTTTTTAAAATTCCTGGCATCAAACGCAATATGGTCATGTAACAAAAAATGAACATAGTTTGTGAAGAAATTTTTGCTCTTTCTACTCATGCATCTGGTATATTTTTTAGAGCTCTGAATCAAGAGTTATTGAGCCAAACCACAAAATGTGGTCAATTGTCTTGAAAGGGTTAATGATTGTTTGTGTACTAGTATTCTACACAGAAATGTGCAAATTACATGCTATTCAATATCTGATGAAACATGCTAGATCTACCAGTACTTTTTTTTTTTTCTGATACATGTACCAACATAATTTACATGTACATGTAAGCTATTTTTAATGAAAGTCTTTGCGAAATGAATGATGTATGTAATGACAGAAATAATAATGCTTTTATAAAGGTACCATCTATTGTATTCTAATCTAGGGCGACGTCATAAAGGAAACATGTAAAAAATGGTACAGCAATCAGTGCGATTGATTAGTTATGGTTGAGGTACTATAGAATTTCAATGTTCGAGAGTGATCCCTGAAATACCAAGATTGCAGGAAATGACCACCAACAAAAAAAAACAGTGTAATCATTAACTTAGTAAACTTGTCACGAGCTATGCTACATACATACTTCTGGTAAGAAAAAAAGACATATATTCAGGATTTTAAAAGTTTCAAACAACTGAGATGTCAAAGCAACTTATGCTTTTAGAGAATGAAAAGTGTCCAGAAAGCCGGACACTCTCCAGTTTTCCTACCACTGACTATCCTCCTTCTGGGAGGAGGATAATCATTTACGAGCTCTAAATTACATGTACCTGTAACCTCTCTGCTCCAAGAACTTGCATACAGCTGGTTTCAGTTTGGCCACGCCCCCTTGGCTGTGTCTGCCTCGCCCGGTCACCACCTCTAGGTACCTCTGCTGACCCTGCGAGGGCGTGCCACGCCTTGCCAGCTGTGCCCTCTCTATCAGGACCTCCTGCAGTGCCTGCAGGGCTTCCTCTACATGAAGGTTATGGAGATCGAGCTTGTTCTCACCAGTTTCATGTTTCCTATTAATAAAGTGTGATGAAAAGGGACTTCGAGTTATTCAAAACTGCTCAGTATTCATTTGCAGTTACTGTATCAAACTACCGTGAACTGCTTGTCTGATTTTTCTTTTTCCCACTGAGAGCAAGGATTTTTTTTTTGGCCAATGTTGCACTCTACAGAAAATAAATCCAGCAAAATCTCTATCAGGAGCAAACAACAATCATGTATAACCAAACGTGAATGGCTCAAACAGAGTTCAAATGTACCTATTCTTTTATTAAAGAGAGGCATACTAAAGCTTTTCGTCCTGCACTCATTAGAGTATACCGCAAGATGCTCGTATTCTTAAGCTCCCTTTATTACAAATCATTTTCAGGCAGTCAATCAAAACATGTTATTTTTAGCGCACTTTGTTCCTGTAGTTCAGGTTATTTTGTTCATTTTCGGCTTTCCATTCATTCTTGCGGTATATTCTGATATCAAAATGCAAGATGAAAAGCTTTAGTATGCCTCTCTGCAACACCATTTTCTGATTCTGCAGTAACAAACATCTGGGGAGCGTTTCATCAAGCGTTTTGTCAGTGATTTTTACCGACAAATTTGCTCTCAGCCAATCAGATGCAAAGATTTCAGTAGCTTATAACAGTTGTCGGATAAAAGTCACTGACAAAACGCTTGATGAAACGCTCCCCTTTTCTATTCTTTCATTCTAAACCATCCATAAAGGGTAAAATTCGTACCAATCAAATCAAGTAAAGAAAAATCTTACCTTTGAACTAGAATCAATTCTGCAGCCCTTCTGTTGGCCTCCTTCAGTTTCACGGAATGTAAGCGTCCCTAGGTAAACAAAATAAAATATAAACAATAAAGCATCAAAGCTATGTCAAAAGTAGAGGACATGGATTAAACATTAAAAAGTAAAATCTATCAGTCCTTAATAAAAAATTTGGAAGGTTGATAGGAACTTTGTGATGACAGTTTTTGATGTCAAGTGAGCATAATCTACTTGACATTTAATGAACCTAGGAAAGTTTTTTCCGCTGAAGTATTTTTGTGGATTTGTGATCTTATGTTGTCTACGAATAATTTCAGCTTTGTTGCCCAGAAAGCAACTTTGAGCTGTTTGCATAATTTGCATAAATCCAAATAGTCACATGTATAAATAGGCAATACTAAACGGCCTAAGACAACTTACTAAGTGCGCGCCGCACCCACCTTGCTAACAGTGTTGTTAATCTTGTGCAATAAAACCTGTGGTACAATACAATTTCCCAGTATATCCTCTGTTCGGTGCATCACAGGTGACATCGCAGAAGATGAACACCACATTAGATTTTGATATGCATATTATGCAGCTTGGGCAACAAAGTTGAAATCTATGATGCTTCCAAAAAACTAATAGGTTGACTATGAATATGACATATTATCGGGCTGCAGGATAATAAATACGGATCACAATAATGCATGAAAATGATTTTCTATGAAATTGAGTGTTCAAACTATATTACATCAACCCTGGAACACATTGATAGAGAGGTCATAATCAAGTAGTTTAAACACTCGAGTGGAAATACAAAGATCATCGGTTCAATCCTGTGCTGTAAGCATTTAAATTGGTAGCCCACACGTAGCTAAAGCCAGGGTAATATTTGAGCGCCTTAAGCATCTTGCATGGTGGATATGAGCGCTACAGAAATACCCAAATATTACTAATCATTATCATCATCATCATCATCATCATCATCATCATCATCATCATCATCATCATCATCATCATCATCATCATTATTATTATTATTATTATTATTATTATTATAATAAGTGTACCTGGTTGGAGTAATATAAAGCAAGCTCTTTCTGTCTGGAGTGATAGGCCTTGGCTGCTTTCTTGAAGCACTCATCTCTCTGCTTGAAGTGCAAGGTGGCCTCTGCTCTGTAGTCATCATAATCAGGCTGTTCTGTTGACTGGAACTGGCCATCTGTCCCGTCTGACTGACCCTTCTTCTGTAAGATATTGCAGTTTGAAATATTGGTGTGACCCAACGTTTGCTCCGGCAAAATGTGCTTACTTTATTTCATCAAGATATAGGGCGAGGCCTCAGGAAGCGAATGGGTTTAGGTTTAGGTTTAGGGTTAGGGTTAGGGTTAGAGGGATAGCATTAGGAATAGGGTAAAGGTTAGGTACATGTACAGTGTTTTGGTCCAGGATTTAGGCTAGGAATGCAGTTAGTACTTGGACTGACTGCAGATAGAGCAAGTGACCAGAGAATGGGTCCTACAATCAAAACATCAGAGCACAGGATATGTCTTCTGGGTTGCAAAACTCAATCAAATAACTGCTGGAAGGATCTATTATTCTTTAAGCATAACTGCACAATAATGTTCACATATATTTATCCCATATATATGTACAATAGGCCATTTTCGTAATGCATTCAAATTTAATGCTTACCTCTTTGTCAAACTCCTAGTAACGTACTATTACATCCACCTGTTACAAGTCATTGCATTTCAATAGTCAGAATGCAGATGGCATACATAAGTGTTGCTAGGTTTTGCAAGCCAAAATGTTTGTCCAACCTAACAACACCTAATACATGCAATTCACATTCTGACTATTGAAAAAGAATAGGTTTTTACAGGTGAATGTAATAGTTTGTCACTAGGCAAACGTGTATAAATTTGAATACATTACAAAAATGGCCTATTATGAGAAGAAGTTTAAATCAAGGTTCCCTTTTTTCACAGTTCAAATTTATTTTGACACAAGTGGCATACTCATTTTGTTTTGTAGCTATAACTGGAATTGGCCATCCGTCCGTCTGCAAGATAATGATGTTGATTTCATCAGGGTTGAAAAACTCTTGAAGGATTATTGGAATGGGCACTTATTTAAATTCTATTCCTCACTATGCCTTCAAGTTCACAAAAATGTACATGTATCACAAATAAGATGTCATGGAAAAAAACTTTTTAGTCTACTCTTTCTTTTTAAATGGTTATCTTGATCTATTTAATGTTTCCATGGGATCAACCATTACCATCACTCTTTCATAACATACCATATCAAAAGTGAGCATACACACACATGTATAGTTTGGATATCAAATAATGCAGCAAATGCTGCAAATTTCTAAAGGAAAATAGTGATCGTGAGTTTGAACAAGTAGTAAATTTCAAGATTTTTGAGAATATCATTCCATACACATTTGCTTGTTAACGTTCCATACTGAACCACAACAAAATCAAACTGTACAACTGTTTTTTGCCTACTTCTGATTAAATGCAGGTCATGTGGTTTGCAGAATCCTTAATAAAATCTCATGTATCAAGAAAGAAAAGCGTTTTCTCTCTTGATTACATATAGATGCATATGTCTTGCACGTGTTTCACACTGTTCACTGACATCATGATAAACTGATATTCTCACCTTTGTCCTGGCAGGAGACATACATGTATCTCTCCTCTTCTCCATCTCAACCAAAGCTTCTGGGCTGAAGACATCCTTGACAGGACTGGTAGACTCTCTGTAGACAGCATTCACCTCCCACATGGTAGACTGAAGATCATAGCTGTAAGATTTCCAAAAAAAATCTTTAGCATGATGCAAACTCTATATTTCAAACTAATGTCACTTGCTCACTTGAGGGGGGGGGGGGTCATAGCTACAAACCGGTGAGATAGAGAGATAGAGAGATGGAGAGATGCAGAAAGAGAGAAAGAGAGAGGAAGAGAGAGAGAGAGAATTCTCCAGACTAGCACCCCTGGAATGGTATGGCATATGTGGCTTTTACTGAAAAAATTATACATGTAAAATAGCATATACAGTTTTATACTTAAAACTGAAAAATAACAGCTGTAAAACTGTTGAGTTCTGTGGGGGGGGGGGGGGGTTAAACCATGAAAATCCACTTCAGGTAGACAAATCATTCTAAATATATTATCCTGTTGGATATGATTCAATTTGCTATGACACAAATTTTACCTACATGTAGACTCCACCCCGAATTATCTTAAGCTTTGTATTTGACTGGTTAATGACTGAATAAAAATTGTTGGAATTTGAGGTGCATATCACTTGATATATATATATATATATATATATATACACATATATATATAAATATATACCTAGATTCAACGAAGGGGCAAATTTTATTTTTCTTTATTGTATTTTTGTATATCAGCGCGAAATGACGTTACAGAGAATTAATGGATTCAATTTGCATTTAAGGCAAAAAGAATCGTATAATAACTACCTTTTGTGTGCGATAAGGTATTTTTAGTAAATCCCCAAACTATTGATATAATCAAGAAAAACAGACATCGCCCCAAGTCCAACCTCAGGACATTAGATCCCCAAGAGTTATACATCGAAATATCGATATATCGATAGAATGCCTCCTACCCCTACGGAAATGGGAAAAATGGGGGTAGGAGGCATTCTATCGATATAAACATAGAGGGCGCCAAATTACTTATATTACTCAAAGTTTTGTTCGGTAGGGAGAACTCATTTTCGTATAACGTGGAAAATCTATATATGTATAACTCTTGGGGATCTAACGTCCTGAGGTTGGACTTGGGGCGATGTCTGTTTTTCTTGATTATATCAATAGTTTGGAGATTTACTAAAAATACCTTATCGCACACAACAGGTAGTTATTATATGATTCTTTTTGCCATAAATGCAAACTGAATCAAATTAATTCTAAACATACACTAACATTTTGAATCCATTAATTCTCTGTAACGTCATTTCGCGCTGATATACGTATATACAATAAATAAAAATAAAATTCGCCTTTTAGTCGAATCTAGGTATATATATATATATATATATATATATATATATATGAAAAAGGGAGTAGTGTATCATGAAGTGGCTAGTTTTGAAGAGCAGGAGGAAGTTTCATATATATCAAGAGATATATATGGAAAATTACAAATACATCTACCACAATAATTTTACTAGTAAGTCAATCAGTAATTTGCCGGAGTAGAAAACTTGATGAAACCTACTCATTAGCTCTGAAGATATCATCCAATGCTTTTTTATCCACATCAGGAAAAGCTTCAAACAGCTGATCACGTTTTAGTTTAGTTGCTATGGTATTGGCTCTCACCGGACTTGGACTGCTCCACATCTATGGAATAAAAAGAAAAGATAATAATCCTTTTTCATCAGGATTTAGATCTGTATAATCACAAAGTTTTGTATTCAAGTACACATGTATCTCATAAACAACAGATTACATTATATATCTTTTAAATTTTTTGAGAGTGATTCAATCATGTTGTTTTCATTTTTCTTTGCTGAATTGCCATTTAAACTGTTTATTTGTTAACACTTTGCTGTTTAAAATGTTCAGACTGCTATTCCAAAAGAAATTATCATCCATGAATTTCTTTCTTCTCGTGATATATTCTATATATTCCACATACTAAGAATCTTGCTGTTAGATTAGTCAAAAGGTAATCACGTGAGAAAGTGTAGTTATCCCCATCAATCGACCTGAGAAGAAAAGTTTGTGACCTTGACGGAATAGTACTTATGTGTTTCGCTGATCTCTTCAGTCCATTATAGAGTCACAATGCGTTATCAATATTTTGGGTACACGCGAAATGAAAGTGTGTGACCTTTATGAATAGTCAGAATGAAAAGTGCGTGACCTTTACGAATAGCTCCATAAGCATAATAAAATTAGCTTAAATAAGCGCACATTGCCCATTCGCGCTCTTTTAATGTGCGCACCCGGGTACCAGGAGGCCGGTTTATGTAATGGTGGTTTAACTTCTTTTGTGAATTAGGCCTAAATGTCTTTCTAGAGAAGTAGACAATAATTGTCTTTCTCGTACCAGTTAAATATTTCAGATGTGGAATATAAAGAAAATAATCACCTTTTGATTTCAGGCCGTGAGACGTACTATCACTTCCTCGGCGATCTGAATGTATACGCTATCTTTTCTCAGCTTCGCTTCGGAAAGATAGCTACATCCAGATCGCCTCGGAAGTGATAGTTTGTCCCATCACCTTCACTAACGGTAGTTATTTGCTTACTATCATTACAGCCCTTTATTAGTCCACTAGTTATATGCAGTTCATTAATTGTGGTCATAATTGTCTTTTAAACCTTTTATACTTTACTTCTTGATATTCTCATTCTTTATCATGTTCATGTGATGGACCATAAAGGAAAAATAAGTCACTCACCCCTTTCTTTTCCCTTTCTTGCCTCAACTCCTCCTCTGCCATGATCTGCGCCAGCTCCGGAACTTCCATCCTCTGGACCGGAGGGGGGTTTATCTTTGACTCTGCCCCTCCAACGGCACCCAGCTCCCCGAGGTTCCTCAGCCCCCCTCCTACCAAGAGCTGTTCTGCTCTCATCACGTCTTGGCCCCCGTTGGTGACCACCCCTCCAGGCTCCGGCTCCTTCTGGCGCTTCTTGTTCCACTTCGGGGAGCCCGGCGAGACGAACTTGGAGGGTTTCTTGTCCTTATGTGACTGGGCCAACTTCTTCAGGTTCTCCTCCTGCTGGAGTTTCCTGGCCAGCTCTTCGTCTAGGAGGTGACGACGGAAAGAAGACATTCTCATTAGCTTATGCATGATGAGGCAGCACATAGGAAAGTGGCTCCTCGAAATGAAGTGTTAACAATGATATCACAGATGTTTCTGCAACAGGGACCGATGCTGATATTTGCAAAGTGCTTGTGTTCCTACTTCAAAACAATATGAATGCTTCCTAAAGGCAGTGTTAAAGTTCAATATAGTCTTCCAAGTAGAATAAATCACCATTAAAATTCCAGTCTGATCTTAAAAAAACAAAATTAAAGCAGAACAGTTGGATCAATGTATGATCAAAGTACATGTAATTGATTTGCACAATGTACAATTCAATATAAAAACAGCAAACTGTCATGCAAAAAAAAAAAAGACTTATTATACTGCTACAGCTCCTACATATATCAGGGACATGACTCATGGTAACCATCACACACAAAAACACACAAAAACAAACACTGTTTAGGGTAAATGAAGGCCAAGCATTTCCTGTACTCAATCCTGTCATAAACATGACTGGCTATTGTTCAAAAACTAGGTTCAACAGAAGCACAAAAGTTTTCAATCCGCTGCCTGAGAGAGTGATCATTACAAACCACATGTGTAAAGGTGACGTACATGTCTGCAACCTCTATGCAGGCTTCTTGCTAATTACGTAACACTCTTCTGCCCTACTTTGACAAAGGGAGGAAACTGTCAAGTTCCACAAAATTTGTACTTTACTTGGTAAACATACACACTACACAGAAACTTTTCAAAATACTTGCGATCCTTCTTACAATGAAAATCATGGACATGGACTCCTGAGCAGATGATCAGTATATTCTCATGGTCAAAACTTTGTTGTTGTTGTTGTTGTTTTGTTTTTTTTTGGGGGGGGAGGTTTCCATTAATTTTTGACAAATTTCAGATGACAGTGGCTTCCTTACTTAACAACTTGTTGAACTAGGGTTACTTTCAGTGCCAACAAGTTTTATAAACTTTTATTAGATGTACCAAATGGGTGTTAACAATTCCAGTGAGGTTTCTGTATCTGTGTACGTCATAAAAGGTCAACATTGGCCTGCATGTACATGTATCTATGTAATATTTGCGAAAAGGTCGACCCCATTTCATAGCAACAATCATCTCCTCTGTCATGTAATAATATTGTCAAGTAATATTTCCATTTGTGTTTAACAAAAGATTTCAAAATCTTCCTCTTTTTTTTTCTCCAATGAAAATGATTTCTCAAACCTCTGCCTGGAATAACATTGAAAACTTGCAAGTATTACAATATGTGGGTCTTCTTGCATTCATGAAAAAGACATTCTGTTAATCGAAACTCAATGACTTTGATATTTTTGAAAATTTATCAAAAGCAAATGAGTGTTGCTTACACAAGAAATCATAGATTTGCTGATTCTTAATAATTTTCTGCTTTTTAATGAGATTTTTCTCAAAATTTCACTGTCAAATTTCTCTGCATTTACTGCCTTTATTAAAATCACGATGATGTCAGGGTGGGCTTCCTTTTGATATTGTTTACTATTCAGATTTGATTTGAATGACATAATAGCAAATCCTAGCCAATATTTCAAGCAAGTTAGATATGTCTAGATAAATAATCCAAAAGCTTTCTTGTATCACTGGAATTTAATCACATTACAGACCTTTAAACCCTCAATCAACAATGATTCTTAAAAATATATAAACAGACCAAAACTATTTTAATTGCCATAGATGGTTTTAATTGCCCAAATTCCAATCTTGTGTTTCATATGTTTTAGACTTTGGAAAGTCTTTTTTTCCCCCCTTAAAATTCAAAACAGGCTCATGAATTGTTAGCTTTCATACAACACTACTTCTAGCATGATGACAAATGGTAAAATGAACCATTATCCCATGAAATTGGTATTGTAAGGATTAAAATTTAAGATTTAAAATGTCTAAACTGGTGCCTGATTAAATATACATGTACATGGGAAATTTAGATCAATGTGCACGGTGTCTACATCTACCATTGTTACAATACTATGACAAGTGTTGATATGTTGTGCAAAGATGTACAATATGGCAATAATTTATACCAGCCAGGTAACCACTCAAGCCAGTACCAATTTAAAACTCCCAAATTTAGAGGTCTGTTTCACTGCAGAGCAATCAAAAATAGAGAAAAACACGCATAATGAGAGAATCTGTACCAAGATCATTCTTAGATACAAGCTAAAATTGATCACACATTTGCCATTGGTGCCGGCATTCATAAAAAAAATCCATCACATCTTCAAATCTTTTTAATTGATCGTTGGTTAGTCAATTAAAGTAAAATCAAGTTTTAAAATACTACAGTCTATATTCATACCTGTTTAAAAAAATAACACTACTGTAAATCTAGTATGTTATGTTATTATAAATCACTGCTCTTCAATTGACACAATCTTACTACATGTACATTTTCATGGATTCAGTAAATTTTACCATGTTTCAGCTGTTTTCCATGCCGTCTGTAAATTCAATTCTAATCTACTGATAGTAAATAGAGTCACTGCAATTTGATTACCCTTCAACCCAAGTAATACACAATTTTTTTCATAATTTTTCAAACTGGAATTATGGTAATTATTATGAATAAATATTTTTGAGTTACTACTCAAAAAGTTAAAAACTAAAGCCATTGTTTTTCTTTTTTAAATTATCTGTGTGTATATATATATATATATATATATATATATATATATATAAACCAAAAACTGGTGTAATAGGGAGACACTCTTTGTCTTTTTTCTTTGAATTTGTGTCTCCCGTACGCACCTCGCGCTATTATGACGGAATAAACCGCATTGTCGTGTCTCCGAGAAGCGGTATCCAGTGAAATATACATCAATACTCCCCTGTCCCTCAAAGAAAAGGAATGAATTAACTGCGAAGGGGTTGCAAGAGCTGCCTGTCGGTGTTTGTACCTGGTGTAGCCGAATACCACTCAACCTGCTTCCGTGGTCTAGTGGTTAAGGCGTTTGGCGTACAGTGCCAAAGACCTGGGTTCGACTCCCCGCAGAGACAGTTTGTGCAAACCCTGCAGTTATTTCCACAAAAAGGAAGTCAGTAAGGAGGAACAATGAATTTAGCTACCCAATTATTTCTCTCATTCCATTCAATTGATTTCTCACATTATATTTCACTGGATACTGCTTTTCGGAGACACACGACAATGCGGTTTATTCCGTCATAATAGCGTGACCTACATACGGGAGACAAGAGTACAAAGAAAAAATACAAAGAGTGTCTCCCTATTACACCAGTTTTGGGTTTGTCATCATATATATATATATGTAAGATTGACAATACATTAGTGATAACATGTTTATTTTGTAAATAAATTGAAATGAATTGAATTCATCACAGAAATTAGTGTACATTCTTTTTAAATATCCACCTCCCTTCACACACACACACACACATGCACACACACACATGCACTTTGAATACTAATTACAATACTGACAACAATCACTCTTAATGAGAGCCTGTTCATCTTTTAAAGAGAAGGTTGAGTTGTAGGAAAGGTGAAAAGTAGTTTGTGAGCTTTCTCATTCCTTTTATGTCAGTTTGGAAGAACATCATAGTAGAAGAGTCCCCTGAAAAGGATTGTAACTCTTCAAATGCCCTCATATTCGAAAAATAACGAGAAATAGCTGAAATGTTTGGGCTGAACATTCATGCCACATGTATGTGCAGTCCCATATACCCATTTCTGTGTAGAGTGCGCATGCTTTTCAGTGAGATTGGGTCAATTTCTCATCATTTTGATGATTCCAAAACCTGATGGGGCCATTCTTTGAAACTTTTTTGACAAAAATGAAGTTTATTCTTGCTGTTTTTGAATAGTATATTCTTGACGAGTAATGTCTAAAGTTATATGGAGCACATTTTCTTTTCTAATTGAAGAGCCAATGCTAATTTGCATAAAATTACATTGGCATAAACTAAAGTAAAAAAAACATCTTTTTTTTCACTGTATAATAGTCATCTCTCAGTATGAGCTTTAATAGGTGTTGCCACTATATAGTGAAATCATACCCTTCCCAGGTCCTTTTGCAAGTAATTAAGTTAAAGGAAAAAGAAAATTTGTCTATGCATTATGTAATAATTAACATGCATAATTGAGTAATTCTGATGTCACACACGTGACCCCAAAACATGAAAAGTTTATGCTATTTGAAAAATACAATTTGGATAATCTATATTTTTCCTGTCATAAGCTAACTTGTATGTGTACTTAATCTCACCAATCTCACCAAATATTATTCCAAATATGATTCTCGTTCTTTAAATATTGCTCAACTAACTTTGTCACACATGTGACCTGAGTGCAAATGGTCAAGTGCACGTATGTACTGAACAAGTCATGTGAAGAGTCTTTTTCATCTTTTATTGTTAAGTTTCTTGACCTAATAATTGTGTTTTCACTTCTTGTATTCCTCTTGCTTTAATCCTCTGAATTGAATGCATAACCCTATACAATTATGATCAAATTGTTATTAGCTATCGTATAATATATGTAATATAATTGGCCAATGGAAATGTGCTTCTGAAAATAGTTTATAAAACAAGCTGAAGATGAATATACATGTATATCAGCATTAATACTTTGATTTTTTCTACTTTGATTCTTTGGTCTGAACATTAATAATGATAATAGTAAATATCAATGATAATAATATCAAATAATAATAATTACAATAACAAAAATAAGAATAATTAATAATAATAATACTATGTCTTGTTTACCCAGGGTAGCCTCGTCAGTACTAATTACTTTTCTCCCTGAGGGCCCTGCAAGTATTATTACCCTGGTTTTAGCAAGACAACTGTAGCGCTCAGTGCATTCAAGAAATAAATCCTACAGGTACCCACTTACTACACATGGATCGAGCATGGCAAATGCAGAAAAATGTCTTGCTAAAAGAGAGACGTTAGTGCCATGGCAGTCAAGCAAAACCCATACCTTGTGATCTGCTTATCTACTTATCTACTTGAAAATTCAGAGGGATTTAAAGATGAAATGTGAGTTTGAAAAACCTGCTTCTGCGCGAGGTCACACACGTGACCTGAATTTTTTGACCTCTGATGTAGAACAGGTATTATCATTTACCTTTTTTTGTTATCAAATCCATGTACCTATATCTGTATTTGCTGTATATACATGAAAAACCAACACACTTGGAAGGTTATTAAAATTATAGGGCTCACAATAGCCCAATTCCCTCTTTTTTGGTCACACATGTGACTAAGAATGGCCCGATGGTACACACAAATTGTAATGTAGACATAATCAAGCTTTCCTGATTGCTTTGAGACAGATTCTAAAAAAAAACAAAAACAAAAACAAAAAACAGCCTGATCTCGCGCCCATGGGTTATTACTTTATCTATACTCTTCATCTGTATTCATATAGACAGACCATCAGAGTATCTGGAACATGCATCTTTTGATACACATAGAACATATTCAACTTAATATATTCTAATTCCTTTCTCACTACTAAGAACGTGATCTTAAAATTGCGTATGATATCTCACCTCTCTGGAGCATTTCTTCCATCTGTCTTTCCTGGTCCTGAAATCTTTGGTCCAGTCCTTTGGACCAGGCTGCGTGAAGCTGTTTGGCTACCTGGTAACCAATCTTCACCTTCAGGTCATCTGGAGACAACATATCTAGAACATAGAAAGAGAACACTTGATTCAAAATAAGGATGATGATATTGATGATGATGATGACAATGACAATGAGGATGAAGATGATGATGATGATGGTGATGATGATGATGATGGTGAGGATGATGGTAAGGATGATGAAGATGATGATGATGATGATGATGGTGGTGGCGAGGATGATGACGACGATGATG
Source organism: Heliocidaris tuberculata (assembly GCA_025618425.1). Lineage (NCBI taxonomy): Eukaryota > Metazoa > Echinodermata > Echinoidea > Camarodonta > Echinometridae > Heliocidaris > Heliocidaris tuberculata. Next base: position 15,393,602 of record CM046846.1, read on the forward strand.
ATAATGTCAATGACGGCAAGATGATGATGATTATGATATTGATGAATATACATGTAATAATGATGATGTTAATGATAATACATGTACATGTAGGACACATGACTCAATTTATGAACAGTAGATATTACACAATTTACCTTTGAGATAATGTGGATGTGTATGAAATGATTAAGCTTTCACTGAATGTATATACATGTATTGCTCAATTATCTGCATTTCTAGCTTTCTGGCAGCAGTTGCTTATTAACAAAGTACAAATAAAACACCTTGTCAAAGGGCAAGATTAAGCACCTCAAATGAATGAGCTCTTGATTGGAAGTCATAAGTAGGGAAAGAGAGAGAGGAGGGGGGAGAACTAGTCTGCAAGAGAGAGAGAGAGAGAGTCTGCAAGAGAGAGAGAGAGAGAGATTGCTCCCTATAAAATGAACTAAGTATATCCTTTGAAAAAATATAATGTACATCATCTATATGCCATGATACCAAGTAGCACGAGTATGTAAGAAAAGGTTGGTAAAAGAAAAAAAAAGTAGTGATTCATTTACGAATGACAAAGTCATTCAAAAAAATACCTATATTGTCAATAGGTACAACCCTGCAAGAATCTTTCAGCAAATTAAGCCCAAACATTGACATGATGAAATAACTAATTAACCTTAAACTTTACCCCCCAAAAGGCTGTTTTCCCCTCAAATAAAAAGAGCACATGCACTGTGAATTTTGTAAATGTGGAAGATATTTGTCTATGATAACAATCAAACAAAAAACAATTTTCAAAATTTGACTCTTGACAATTAAGTAGGTGGGGTTATTGCGACAGTGATTAAACCATGAATGCAGAATTCAGCGGGCAAGACAAAAGCTTTTCGACTTACCAGGATCAAGATGAAATCCAACTTGGCCAAAGAGTTCCTGTAGCTGGAGAGCAAAGGCAGCATCCATCTGAAGCACCATCCCTCCAAGGTAATCATACACCCCTTCACCACTGTCCGTGAACTTGTCTGAAGGATCAACTGCTGCAGCCTCCCCATCTGCTTCAGGCTCAATGACATCATACCCTGATTTCCAAGGTATATCTGAATCACTCAACTCATCCACAGAAGGTCCCTCTAAGTCTGGTGCATCCCTTAAAAGGTTGTCCGCATCATCACCTTCAGGTTGTTTGCTCCCTTGCTGGAGTTTGGGACTGGATGTTCCTATTTCCTGGTCATTTTTCTTTGGATCTTGACCACCAGACAAACCACCATGTTTATCCATTTTTTGATTATCATGCATGTCATTTATGGTGTTGTTGGGACCAGACCATGAGGTGCCACTTTTGTCATCCTCTGGGAGGTCTTTAATATCTTTGGATTCTTCTTTGTCCACCCTTTGACTAGCATGTTCAGGCAAAAGTGTCGATTGATCTGTCTGTGGAATTACCTCTCCTTCTTTTGCCCCTGTTGTTACTGGAAGGTCAGGATTTGTTTCTGGAGTAGCACTGTCTTCAGTCTGCAGAACAGGGTTAATAGTTTCTTCTCTCATGGGCTCTGGTGCTGATTTATCTTTGGTCACAGCAAGACTATCTGATGGTTGATGCAACGGAACAAGAGTATTTTCCACAATCTGACCGTGTACTGCATCATCCACACTGCCACAAGCAGCAGCTAACTGGAGCATTTGCCGATCCTCCATAAATGACTCTAATGGTGGTAATTCATCATCACTGGTGCCAGCAGTACTACAACTTGCACTCTTTGATTTGACTAATTTACTTGTACCAGAGTAAAAATTGTTTGAAAATTCCTCAAATTCCCCACTGTCAGTATCCTCTTCCTGCTCTCGTTGCTCAGTTTGAGCTTCCTGTCGGTTAAATTCACTGTCTTTACCACCTTGTGCATCCGACTTCATGGAGCCATTCATTTCCACTGCCATTGTTGCTTTGCCAGTGTCATGTGTCTCTAAGGTTGCATCACTAGTTCCAGATTGTGCTCTTTCTGGAGTCTGTTCAGTATGTGCTTTGAGACCATTGCTGAAGATGATCTGGTTAGCTTGTTCTAGTTCGCTGGCAAACCTCTGGCTGTCACTTGCTAATTTGTTCATTGCATCAAGCCTGGAAGTTGACTGTTGTTCCAAGGCTTCAGCTGGAACATTGTCACTATCCAATCTTTTAGATGTTGGAAAATTGTCAGGAGAGCCACCTCCAGGTTCAATGGTTGCTTGCCTGTCCACATTTGTTATTGTCCTAACATCCTCTGATTGTTGCAATCTATTGGCAGAGTGTGATCCCATAGGTTTTTCCATGTTCTGCATTGAGATTTCTCCAGTTTCTTGCTGGGCATCACCAATGCCATAGTTATTTCCAGTTGGAACTTCTTTGGTTCCTAAATCCTCGTTCCCAGAAACTGGATTGTCTGATGCATTTGCTAGAACTTTTTCTTTTGGGGCACTCCTGTCCCTACCTGGACTCACTCCTACTTGGTCTAATGAATCGAGTAATATGTTTGTTGCCATTTGAACATCTCCATTACAAGTCTCTAACAGACTCTTCAGATCTTTGTTAGAAGAGGTTGGAAAGCAAAGTTGCATCATAGAGATCTTCTCCTCTTCAAGATTGGTCTCTTCTATGATCTCTTCAGTCATGCAGCCTTTGTGAAGTTTTACTGAAACAGGAATAGGCGAAGATCCATCTCGGCCATCTTCCTCACCAGTTTCATTGTCATTACTATTGTCTGCTTTCCTCAGTGAAATCGCTACTGCAGTTCTGCAGGCATATCCAGCAGGAAGATCCCCAGGCTCCATAGTTCCACCAACTATTCTCTGGAGGAACGAAAACTCATGGCCACTGGTCTCAGTACTTTTATGACATTGTTCAACCTTTATAGGTGCAGCTTCTGCTTTGCTAACAGGGAATGTTAGTTTTGGAATGTTTCTAGATGGATCATACTTTGACCAATCAGTGTCTTCAGAACCTGTTGGAGCAAGGGATGTTGGCGAGGTAAAGACTGCTGCAAGGCGCCTTGATGACTTACCTCCGCTCAACCTTCTTGACGTTCTTCGCAGGGATGGTGTTGGAGCACGGGAAGACTCTCTGGATTGACATTGGGAAGGACTTCTCCCTTCTTCCTCATTCATTTGAGGAGATATTGTCTCTTTTTTTGTTTTTGGTGCACACTCAAATTGGTCCTCAGCTTTTTCAGGAAAAGTAAGATCTACACCTTCCACAGTTTTCCCCTGTATGCTTTTAGAATTCTGAGCTTCTGAACAGTTTGTAGTGAAATTCCTTTTGAGTGTTGTACTCTGCTCTGTGTCCATTTCCTTGATGGGATTGTCACAAGCAGTCTTTTTATCTTCATACTGCATAGCATCTCCAGTCAAGTTAATGTTCTTGCCATTATCAGCAGAGTGCAGAGAAACATCTTCTTTGCTCCTTTCAGTAACATCAACACTCATATCAATTTTCCCTTCAATGTCCAAGGACACATCAAAATTCCCTTGCAGATTTTCTGCAAGTAGCATCCTATATGTTTTTTCATCACACCCCAAAGCTGGATCCTGCTGCAGAGATGCAGAGCTAGTAGAGGAACTTCCTTTCTGGTCATCACTACCTGAGAGCTGTGTATTTTTCAATAGAGTTTCAGTGTCCGATGCATTTGCCTTTTCAAAGGTAACTTCTTGTATGAGATCTTGCCTCATTTGTGGCATACTTGACTGAGACTGAGATTGTCTGCTTCTTACAGGTGATGTTCTGTTCTCCTGTGGCCTGCTATTCTTTAACATTTCACTGTTCTGATCTATTTCACCTGATGTCCTCTCTTTCCCACTACTTGATGCCAGTTTTGAACTTGACATTCCAATATCATTCATTAATTTTTTCATTGGATCTTGAGAAAGGCTTTCATCACTCTCCAGAAATCTCATTGTTGCATCAGCTGGTTTGTTGTGTAGACTTTTAGGAGCAAAGTTTTTTCCATGGTTCTGCTTTCCACCTCCAGGAGCATGTGGATTTCTCTTGTTCTCATAGCCCTGATTTGGTGAAGGAGAATGGGACCCTCCAACTTTTCTCCCTCTCTTCGGTGATGAAATGCGGCCTTCATCGTTATGTTGGGGTCCATCTCTCCTCATTCCTCCTCTATCTTTGGGTGATCTCCTATTGGAATGAGACGGAGACTGTGTCCTATTGGGACTGTTGTGAGGACCAGACTTTTTTCTTCCTTCAGCCCTCGTGTAGTCTTCCACTCCTTCTGTCTGGTATCTGTTTGCAGGATGTTCATTGTTGTACCTTCTAGGGGAGCCACCTTTCAGATTGTTCCTCTGATTTAGGTCTTTTCTACCACCTCTTTGTTGGTTCCAGTGATTTCCTCTACCATGTCCATTCTGTCGTCCACCATCATGCCCACCTCTGTGTTTAACCATTTCCCATCCTGCATCCATGCCACTGTCATCTCCTGGGGCACTGTCTTGGTGAATCTTTCCTTTCCTTGCTTGGTCACCCTGGTGTCCTGACATTCTAGAAGGACTTCCATCTTCTTCAGGGTGATCTGGACCCTCTTGGTTCAGGCTGGCAACATATTCTGGTGTCTTCTTCTTGTCTGGCCCATTCATGATGCTTTCTACAGTGGCATTGGGCTCATAGTTCTGCAGCATCCTTACAATTGCTACCTTCGGGACACCGTGAGAGTTCCGTCTTTAAAGAAAAGGAGCAAAAATTTGGACAATTTTGTATATCATGCAATATACATGCACTTATTTATCTTTTTTTGAATCTGATTGAATCTAAACTGATCCTAATGTCACTGCTAACATTTTCAAAAGAAATAATATGGTCTTTCTACCAGTAATTGAACTTTAAAATTAAGTCAGTTTTTAAATTGGGGGGAAATGCTCATTTGTATGTTTCAAGCACAAGCTACAGAAAAAGGTTAAGATTTCAATTACTGTCGATATGGCTTTGATTTGATCATCTTTCTCAAACTTACAACTCACCATTGTTCAAAATGTAGATATCGCTCAGCCAGGGGGCAAAGCACTTAAGCTGAGAGTCAATTATCTTTTCAACTTTTCTCCAAAAAATCTTTACTAACAATATGATCATATTTTGTAATAACATGTTACCACTCCATCAAAATATGCCCTTTCTTATTTCAAATTCATGAAATTACTTAGCGACTATTTTCAGACATCTGTTTTTAAAGATATCTTTACACCATGGGCCGCGGAATGGGGGGGGGGGGGGGGGCTGGGGTGGCTGCAGCCCCCCCCCCCCACTTTTTTCAGTAGACACGTTACATAAAACCTTGGAAAAAAGGTTCGAAAATTGTCATTAATGCGTGAAATCAAAATCAGCCCCCCACTTTCAAAAACGCTCCACAGCCCCTGTACATGTGTCTTCACGAACATTTATGGCATCGTATGCCCAAGGTTCTTTCCAGTAAATAAAGCACATAGTGCTCATACCAAACATAGGGACAAAGGGTCTATTCTCAGGACAAGCCAGGGTAACATAATTATATGTTGGTGCAAAATTTCAACTTGCAAAAGTGCTTCAGTCTTTAAAACCACCCCCTTGCGATGCTTACACACGCTGAAAACCTTCCCCTGGCAGGTTTCCATAGGAATGATACCTGACTTGTTGGTCGCGCGAGATTCAAACCAAACACGGGAAATGCGATCTAGTGCCTGTACTGAAATCATGTATCCGCAATGGTCTATTGCGCATGCGTCTTGTCAGCTTCCGGTGTTCGGGGAGAAAATTACCTGAAGAGCGTCTTAACATGAGGTTTGTCCGGACGTTGTCTTGACAATGTCGCGGTAATTACTGAAAGTTACCCTAGGCGGGCTAGGGTATAATTTATGGAATAGTTGTCGCGATAATGTCCGGACAACATCCCACGTGGAGCGTCTTAACAGGGAGGGTAACGAAACATTGTCTGGACATTGTCCGGACAACTCAGTTCCAGAAAGGTCTGTTAAGACGGGGCTTAAGTGTTTATAACCAAATGCAAATAAATCTCTGCATAGAATCCCGATAAACTTTATTGTTAGTAACTTACTTGGCCAGTTCTCCAGCCTTGTTCTTCCATGGCGTATCTGCTTCTCTGATGACCACTTGGTATTGGTGTTTCAGTGCCTACGTACCAAAATAATCAAGAAGGGATCTACATAACATACAAATAGAATTAACCCCTTTCATGCCGTGGGTGGCAAATCCCATGCACGCGAACTGTACATTTCCCTGGTCTATGTTGATGTGGCACTATATTCGCATGGTGTTAAATTTGTGATTGGCAGGTTACTCGCAAAAATCACGAAAATAAAACCCTCGCGAAAATTTCAGCTTATACAGTATTAGTCACAATGTCAACCTTCAAAGTTGATTTATGACAATTACCAAACACTTCAGTGGCAAGGGTTGTGTTAATTTCTGGTAATGATGGAGAACAAAATTTTCACAGAATCCAACAAACATTACAATTGATAATGAAGACAAAAAATGATCATACATTTTTATTTATTTATTCATTCATTGGTATATAAAATTGCTGATCAGCAGCAAGCTGAAAGTGTCAGTTTACAATTTGGCAACATAAATACATAAAATATATAACAATCAATTTACAATACAAATAATAAAATGACAGAAACAAAAATATGAATGCAACTTTACAGGCAATATGACATTTAAATACATATTACACATAAATAAATAATTATAGGTAATTAAATAGTATACACATGCATAAACACACCAACACACACAAGAAAAAAATACAACAAAGGTAAACATAGAATAGACAAGGGAATGTGATCAACTACTGTATAAGCCATACATTTCACGGCCATAAATTTTCGAGAATAGGACTAACCAGACCATTTCGCGAGTGGTTGAATTCGCGGTCGGAAAATTCTCAAATCTACAAACAGCGGTGACGATGTACTTTTGCAAAGCGAAGTGGTGAATTTCTGACCAGGAGACAACAAATTCAACCGACTTCTAATGTTGGCAATATTTTGGCATGTTGTTAAATTCGCAACCCACTCACGATTCGCGAAATTCGCGAAAATAAAACCCCCGCGAAATAGATGGCCTATACAGTAATCAAGGAATTAGTGATATCCCAAAATATCAAATATTGAATTTTATAATCTGTCAAATGTATGGGTTGAAATTTTTGTTCAAATGGTTTATGGCAATACTAACTATATTATAAATGGGTCAGTATAGGTAATTAAATAGTACATATAACATGTTACTGTGAAATTAATTTGATGGGAAATGCAGGAAATCAAGACACTGGGACCAGCTGGAAAATACAGGCCCCTTACATTTGTTGGTGCCTTTCAATGTGCGATTTCTTATTTGTCAAACAAGTTTTCTTTTACTGTGCTCCATTCCATCGTTCACCATGTGACATACATTCTCCCATGATATTAGACTTAAAAATTCCTGAACCTTATATGTATTTGAATTTCTAGAGGACAATGGCTCCATGACGACCCTCTAATCTCATATAACTTAGCTTAAACTGGAAATTAAAGGGTATGTATGTATGTTAGAGGTTCCATGTCGTTAATCCATATTCAAAATATGGGCTTGAAATATTACTTCGATAAAAACTTATTGCAAGTTTAAATACACTCTCTATAAGCGTAAAAGCGTCTCGTGAGTCTACTCAACGCACACCAAGATAAGGGCTCGCACGGAACCCAACTCGGAGTTCGGTTCCGCGCGCACACCATCATGTTATCATTTATATCCTGGGTTCTTAATTATTTTGTTACGAGGGCCAGAAATATTCTTGAAATTACGTCGCGGGCCACAGAGTACATACAAAGACGCATGGGACTCACGACTCTTGCCCGAATACATTGTGTATTAGCTTTCTGTTTTTTTGTTTGTTTGTTTGTTGTTGTTTTTTTTAATTATTATTATTATTATCATTCAGCGAGCGAGCGAAGCTTGCGAGCAAAAAAATATGACACTTTAGAATTGTGAAATTGTAATTTCGTCGTCAAAATGTGCTAATTTGGATTAGATATAAAAAATTACAGAGAGACCATTTCACTGCCCAAAAATGAAATGGTGGGTGCCCGAATGCAGGAAAATTTTTGATATTCTCGGGGGAAAGGGCTCCAGGCCCCATCCCCCGCCACAGACGTTAATGCATACATACCCGAATGGCTCATCTAAGGACGGTTAAACGATTTTAGAATACACCCTCCTTATTTTTTGTTTGATTAAAAAAAAAACCAAACTATAATAATATGTGGTAGGGTAGGGAACAGATAAAAAGGATACGCTATTTGCGAGCGAGCAAAAAATTTGATACTTTTATTCTTATCAATAGTTAGGATGATATATTACGTATCAACATAGTTCTTAAAACAAGATTTTTTTTCTTCTTACTCAGATATTTTTGGCCGGCCGCATGAAATCGTTTCGCGGGCCACAAGTGGCCCGTGGGCCGCACTTTAAGAACAGGGGATTTATATCCTTTATACTCCTTAACTGTTGACCTGTAGAATGCAAGATAAAGTTCTTTGAGGTTGATTTTATACTTTCTAGCTGTAACAAATTATTTTTTCAGGTGATTGGTACACTTTAAGAAATAAACTAGAATCCATTAGTAAAAAATATCCCATTAGAAATACAATGTGGCATGGCATAGGAAAGGGCACATAAAGAGTTAAAGGGAAAGTCCAACCTGATATCAAGTTGGTTTCAAAATAAGCAGAAAAAATAAAGAAACAGATCAATGAAAGTTTGAGCAAAATATGGTAAGAAATAAGAAAGTTATGAATTTTTGTTGTTTGTAATCAATCAAACATGAATTGGCAACTCCATCTTCTTGCGAGCTCCTCTCCCATTTGCCTTGTACCAAAAAAAAAATAATAAAAAATTTCCATTCTCTCTCAAGAAAATATTGAATTATAAATGCACCCTGGATAAAACCATTCCACATAAAATCTGTATAAAATGAATGTATTCCTTCATCAACAACGAAGAAAATGAAATTTATGAGATTTACTGTAAAGAGCAAATAAGAGAGGAGCTCACAAGATACGTCACGGAGCCGCAAATTTGTGATTGATTGATCACAACTTCTCAAATTCATTTCTTTCCTATTTCTTGCCGGATTTTTGCTCAAACTTTCACTAATCTGTTTCTCTAATTTTTCTGCTTTTATTCAAATCAAGTTTATACTTGGGTGGACTTCCCCTTTAATAAGCTCACCATTGCAACATATGGCTTCATCTCCCAAGTCATGATGTTGGTGTTGTCAATGATAATGGGCGTTGTTCCTTTCTTCAAACATTCTTCAGCTAAATTCACAGAAAAAAACACAAAAAAATCTAAGGGCACTATCACTGCAAATACACTGACTGAATCAAGTTAACTTTGTACCAAAGAGACACTGCAAAAATGATTTCAGAACACTCACTGCTTTAATACTAGTACTTTTTTTTTTCAACAAATAGGAACATACTGTCATGTTGCACAGGTTTATCTTGTTTAATAGGACGTGATAGTTTACCATAATTGTTGACAACCCTTTATGTTCATCGCAAGACTATCAAAATATATCTGATTTTTATTACACAAAACATACAAATATTGAGACAATAATGGATTATTACATGTAAGTGGACAATTAAATCAAAAACCATCCTTTATATAGGACAATGTAACATTTTGGGAGGGAAGGTGAAGATTACAATGAGATTCCAGGAGTACAAAATGTAAAATTCAATCAACTTTTCATAATAGACCGCTTCGGTAATGTATAAATTTCATACATACCTTTCAAACAAAGGTTGTTCTTGACAACCTGAAAGCTTGCCCGAGGCTTGCCGGACATAGCAACAAGTAATGTGTGCAAACTGGATTCCAAGCATTGAGGCTCATTTATAAAAAGCAGGTTAATGGAATAGCTCATCACTAGGTGCTCAGAGAAGAAATGTGCATAAATTTGAATACATTACAGAACCGGTCTATTGAGGGCATTTCTAGACGAGTTCAACATGTCTAAGGTTTTGATTCATTCCCGATTAACCTTGGCATAAAGTTCTACGAGTTTTTTTTGCTTCAAATCGTCGGTGAATATTCGGCTTATTCCGTTTCCAAATACAGATTTGCTATCACTCAACTTATATTCAGAACCCTTGTAACCCACCTCTCTTGTGGTTCCAGTCATGCGCCTCTCCAACGAGATTAACATCATACTCGTACTGCCCGTTTACCATGTAGAAGTCATCAGTACTCAGAATGACTCCATCTCCCTTCAAACTCCTGAAAGGAAGGACCAACATGTTCTAAATTTTTAAAGTACAAAATAACTATGGTCAAGAAGACATGGCATGGAGCGAGCAACAGAAACCATTTTTAGCACTTCCTTTGGACAGCCAATTAAACAAATATTTTACCTTGATTCTCAAGGGTCTTTGCAACAGTGTAATAGGAGGAAGAACTGTTTTTTTCTTAGTCTTTATTGTTGATAGTTGCCGCTTCTTTACTATTCTATGTATATTCTTTGTACTTCTCCCCTACCCTTCTCTATTTTTGTTATGTACATCATTTCATTTGTTTATTAAAAGTAATCATTATACTGGTTTTCTTCCTCTAAAGTGCTTTGGGTGAACTATGTTTCAACCCCACCTACATGTACATGTATGTTCTCACCCAATGAATTTGCTTAGAACATTCTTCATGAATATTCACATTTGTAATTTCAATATAATATCTGAGACTAGTCAAACGAGAATATCGCTGAAGGTGATTAATACCCCCGCCCCAATGTGTGTGTGCCAAATTTCCTGAGCATTGCTCCAAAAATACAAAAGTGGTTTGATATGCAATATTTTCCTGTTTTATTGCCATAATATGCCATTACCATGGTAACGCAGTTTGCCACACACTGAAACAATATGTCTTGCACATCTTTACCACAAGACCAATGTGTGTGCCAAATTTCAAGAGCATTGCTCGAAAAATGTGGAAGTAGTTCGATGCGCAAGATTTCAACCTGATTTATTGCCATAATATGCTGTTACCATGGCAACGCAGTTCCGACACATTCAAAAAATATGTCTTGCACATCTCCATCTCAAGAAAAATGTGTGTGCCAAATTTCATGAGCATTGCTCAGAAAAAAGTAAAGTAGTTGGATGCGCAAGATTTCAACCTGATTTATTGCCATAATATGCCGTTGCCATGGCAACGGAGTTCCAACACATTCAAAAAAATATATCTTGCACATCTCCATCCCAAGACAAATGTGTGTGCCAAATTTCATGAGCATTGCTCGAAAAATGAGGAAGTAGTTCGATGCGCAAGATTTCAACCTGATTTATTGCCAATATATGCTGTCACCATGGCAACGGAGTTTCAGACACATTCAAAAAATATGTCTTGCACATCTCTATCCCAAGACCAATGTGGGTGGCGAATTTCATGAGCATTGCTCGAAAAATGAGAAAGTAGTTCGATGCGCACGATTTGCAACGGACCGACCGCCCACCCGACCGACCACACGCTGATTCCTACATGTACATATATATACCCCTTTCAAACTTCGTTTGGCGGGGGTATAAATATTTCACATTATTATTTGTATGAAGGGTTTTCAGGCAACCAGAAATATTGGCGTATCTCATGGTTTGCGCAAAAGTACCCGGATGACCGTGCAATTTTAAAACAATATCTCATGGTTGATGTAAGAGTACCCGGATGACCGTGCAATATATCTCCATATCTCATGGTTTGGGGTGCGCGTGACGTGTAAAAAAAGTAAATACGCGTGCTTAAATACGCAAAGGTTTAGACAATGGATGTATGCGCGCAGCTCTTGCAAGATGCTTGGGTAAGGACAAAAATGTTTTTCTACCTGTGTTTTATGTCAAAGTCAATACAAATACACAAGGACATGTAATGGTGAAAATTGAGGAACTAGGTATCATACAATTAATAATAATAATATTGAATGGCTTTTCTTTCGTGGGACACAAGGGTATATCGTACTCACTTTAAAAATATTTCACTCGTTGTGCCCACTCGTGAAATATGCTCATAGCTCGTGCGATATATCTTTGTATCCCGCTCAAGGCCATTCAATATTATATAAATATTCAATATTCACAATTCAAAACTAGTACAAAGGCATACCAGGTTTTGCTACATGTAGATCCTATTGTTTTAATCAATTTTTTTTTTAAAGAGAATTTCTCAATACTATATAATTTTCAAGCTTACAAGTTTTCACTATCAATTATATTTTTTTTCAGAGACTATGATTTATTGAATTAAAAATCTAATTCAAATTATTGGACATACAAATAATACAATATATATCCCTTCTATGAATATTCATGAGTATTCTAAATACATGATTGGTCAATTGGTGCTCACGTGATAAAATATAATTTCACTAGGAAAAACAAATCTCTGCCAGAGCTCCGAATAGCTAGCTTTAACTATTTTTTCCTGGGCAGAACTGCGCATGCTCTATTTAATATTTCTTCAAAGGCACTACTGCGCATGCTCACTGTTCATTGACAAAATTTGTGTCAAATTCGAACACACAGTACAGACGACCCCGCTAAGCGAGTCCTTATACGGACTGCTCATAACCTTGCCGCCTGCAGTACCGGCGCAAGTCACCGGTACTTTAGCCCCGCGCTATATAGCGCTCGATCCAGATCAGCTGGTAGCTAATCGGATATGTAAACAAACATGGTGGCCTCCGAGGAAGTTTGCTTTGACCTCTTACAAGGGGCAGATATCGACGATTTTATTGCTTCCACTGACAGTTCAAATACGAAGAAAGTGATAAAGTTTGGTTTGGTTGTTTTTTGTGAATTCTGCAGAGTGACTAACGGTTAACATCACTTTTGAGGAACTTTCAAATCAAGATTTGGACAGCGTTTTGGCGAGATTCTACATTGCTGCAAAAAACAAATGAGGAGAGGATTATTTTGAATTAGTTGTAAAGAAGAGATATAAAACAAATATACCAAGCATTTAGTTCGAAATTATAGTGGAAATTAAATATCTTCGGAAGGACTGGCAATAGTTGATATTTTTTCCTCAGGGCTTCACCCCTTGGAAAAAATAGTACTACGCCAGTCCCTCCTCAGATAAATAATTTCCACTATACATTCTCACAGCTTGGTATATTTGTATAATGATACTTGACATTGCCAATATGTAATTTTGTAACTCTTTAAAGAATATGCTATTTTACATGTATATCGTATTGTGTTATGATCCAATTTTTACATGATATGTCAAAGTAGAATTTCACTGATTTTGAATATTGATTTAATTTTTATTATTGCATAGGTGAAGCTTAGATTGAACAAGGTTATCAAAATTCAACGCTTGGAAACATTTGAAGTAATGATTATTATCAATTATAAAATGATATAACACAGCCCCGCTATAGCACCTATAGAGCTCTTTGAACGCTGCTGAGATATGTGAAGTCATACCGGGGAACAATCCTTCCTAAGCAGACGATGCCCCATAACATCTTATACATTTTCAGTGCCTGTTTTGTCATCTCATCTTCACTTATACTTCACTAGCGTCAGTATAAATGCTTATTTGTTGCCTCATTCTAAATTTCCTGCATGGTATTATTTTGATGAAAAATGCAGCGTTAAAAAAATAAAGGAATCAATCGCTTGTAAACAAAAAAAGATGCCATTGTATTTTCAGCTGCATGCACCACGGCATGTCGGCGTTTCAAGAGGGAACGAATACCATCCATGCTATAATTCAGCGGGCTTTACAATTCGAAAGTGTGATTTCTTTGATTGATCATTGACCCTTATCATGACTTTTTACAAACAAAAGATTTTAGTTACTAGAAACGGTTTCACTTCCCTTTTAGAATGATGTGAAATACGGTCATGGTGAAACAAACCAAACTCTTTATAATTTAAAAATAATTGCATTGCAGTTACGTTCACTTGATATAGGACGTCGTCTGCTTAGGCAGGATTGGCACCTGATGTGACGTCACGAAAACATCAGTATATTTCTGGCGAATCGCTCGGATATCCCAGATGCTGAGAAGTGTTTTTATTTGTGTTATTTTTTAATCATCAAACAAGCAGTTAACGTAAAACTTATACGATTACCATCTGCAAGCTTTCTAGTTTCTAGAGATACATTATTGAGCATATTTGTGATTTGCTTTGAATATCTACTTTAAGCTATCTATGCATTTGATTTGTAAAGCAAACAGCATCAGCCTTCAGGCTGCATGACTTTTTGTTTTTGAAATAAACAATTTCAATCAGTCAACCAATCAATCAATGAATCAAAGTGATTTGAAAAACCCCTTCCTTTTTTTAGTCATATTTACTCAATTGTTTCTGCATGGTTTACACATATGATACACATGTGTTGACTGCAGGAAAACAAGAATATTTAATCCCATTTTTCTTTAACAAAACACCTGTATGGTTGTTTTGTTGTTTTTGTTTTCTTATGTTACAAATGCAATTCAGTCCTCTGTTGGAAAAATAATGGCATTGCTGCCCGGTTTTTATGCCAATTACAATATAGTGAGAACTTGCACTAGGTGTAAAAAAAAACATTTGACACTTTAAATTGTTATTAACTCAAAAGTTAAAACTCATATTAGACTAAGGTTTTCACATTGTAACGTTGAAGGATGTCAAATTGGGGTAACCTTGCTTGTCATAAGGACCGCTAGTCATAATGACCGCTATTCATAAGGACCACTATCCATAACACGTGACTAAATGAAAGTGCTGTCCTTTATAAATAGCGGTCCTTATGAATAGCGAGAAAACCACATACAAATTACCTCACTATTCATAAGGACTGCTAGTCATAAGGACCGCTATCCATAACGCGTGACTAAATGAATAGCGGTACTTTAAAATACCGGTCCTTATGAATAGCGAGCAGACCCCGTCAAATTTATTTGGAGTAAGTTTTACAAAATTTTCTTAAATACTATTCTTAAAACATTGCCCTGAATATTTCATATTTTCAAAATCTGTAAGCATCAGTAATTATTTCAGGACATAACAATACCATTGTGCATCACACCTGTCATTTCTGCTAAACTTTTGCTATCCAGTGTCATTAATGATTCATGACTCTGGGTTAAAAAGAGGTGCTCTGGAATTTCAGCTGCAATGCACAGTGGCAATTATTGTGCTCTGAATTGATTACTGAACATGTACACAGATTTCGCAGCCTTGATTTCTCACCAACTAAAAATCTAATTAAATATTCAGAGCACGAGTTTAAGAATAGAATTCAAAGAAATGTCACAAACCTTACTTTAAATAAATTTGACATCCTTCAACTTTGCGATGTGAAAACCTCGGTCTGATATGTGTTGTAACTTTTGAGTTATTAAAAGTGTCAATTTTTTTTTTACCTAGTACTTGAATCTATGTGCAATGTAATGAGAAGAATGAAGCTTACTTTGCGAGGGTACTTTTGCCGCTTCCTGGACATCCCCTCATGAGACAGAGAACCTTGCCAGGTGGCAGTGGTGGTATCTCCCTTGGACTTGGTGCAGGATACTCATTACGCTTCAGGTTGGTGTGCTGGATCAAAGGCCACTTTGGTGGACCAGAGGATACTTCCTGCATGTTTGTTGCAGTTATGTTCTCCTCCGGAGATTCTGGGAGTTCCGTTATTGTCACATTGGAGCGAGGAACGGTAGGTGATCTCAGGTGTGGCCCTTGGAATCCAAAGACGTTGCTGAAGTGAGCATGTTGCGGGTATGGACGAGTTTTGGTGCCAGTTCCTGGAGGTATTTCCGCAAAGAAAGCTCTGGAGTAACCCTGATTTGGCCAGGGTTGGGTCGATTTTTTTGGAGGTTGACTGTCTTTGCGATATGTCCTTGGCAACAGACCTGGAGTGATATTCTTTACAAAGAATTGAGTGGCGTTCATACCAAAACCTGGCACAAAATTTGCATCATACTGAAAGGGCCTGTGTTCGTTTTTCCCATGTGGGTTTGTTGCAGCACCAACATTTAGTGGACTGTACTGTGAAAAGAACTGATTATTTTCTAGCTGAACAGGACCTTGTGGTTTGACAGCTGGTCTTTGCTGGGATCTAGCCGATTGCATTTGTGGCATATTCATAGCACCTTGTCCTACTTCGTTCACAAAGGATCTCTCATCAGGCTGCCTCAATGGTCTTTCTACTGAGTAAGGATTACCCAACTGTTCTCTCACTGGTGGGTACACAACACTGGACCTGTCTGTACAGTTGTTTGCTTTAGTCAGTTGCATCTGTGGTGTACTCATACCACCTTGTCCTACTTTGTTCGCTAAGGATCGCTCATCAGGCTGCTTCAATGGTCTTTCTACTGAGAAAGGATTACCCAACTGTTCTCTCCCTGGTGGGTACATGTACACATCATTGGATCTTTCTGTAGAGTTGTTTGCTTTAGTCAGTTGCATCGGTGGCGTGCTCATACCACCTTGTCCTACTTCGTTCGATAAGGATCTCTCATCAGGCTGTCTCAATGGTCTTTCAACTGAGAAAGGATTATCCAACTGTTCTCTCCCAGATGGGTACACAACATTGGACTTATCTGTAGAGATGTTTGCTTTAGTCAGTTGCTGACTTTTTAATAAGTTACTCCTTTCACTGCTTGCTATGCTCTGATCATTGTCTCTTTCTAATCTATCTCCTCTGTAACTTTCTGAATCTTCCTGGAAGCTGATGTGCTTGTCAAAGTCTTTCTCTGAGTCATCATCAGATGCATCATCTAATTCAGCTTGCTCAGTAGTCAAATTATTCCAAAAAGTGACAGTAGCCTTCGGTCTAACACTCACTGTTTCTTCATTTCTATTCTCGATTGTACTGCCAGGTGTGTAGTTCTTTGTTGTATTGCTCGAGATAGGATTAGCACTAGGGAGCCTTCTCTCAGTATCGCCATTGTTGAGGCTCAAGTTTTCTTGTGACTTCTCACTGAATTCAGTTAAAGGTGTCCCTTTTGAAAGAGCTGTTGGTCCTGCATCTTTTGGTTCCCCTGTTTCATTTCCTGCTCCTTTACTCTCTGACTTGGACTTACCATCAGCTGCAGGATAGGGTCCATCAGGCTGGTCTGTTTCATCATCAGAATGACTTGGTGAGCTGCTTGCTGAGCTACCGCTGCTACTAGACATTCCTCCCACAAGTCGATCGTCTGTGGCACTGTACACTCGAAGGCGAGAGTGCGGTGACTTGAATTTCCTTTTGGACGATTCCACCCTCCCTTTCTCCTCTTCCTTCACACCCACCTCTAGGACCATCTCCGCAATTGCACTGAGGTTTCCAAGCTCCTTTATTTTGTTCCTGTCCCCAGTGTCTTGGTAGGCCACCAGACCTGCTGTAACCTTCTCGATGGACTCTTCTGAGAACGAATTCCGGTCAAGTTCCTTGGCCATTTTTATGGCATAGTCCAGACCCTCAATTCTATACGGCAAGCTGATGTCATCAAGACCAACACCATTCTTGGATGATAGGGGAAATATCACATCGGTGCCAGACCCTGCAAGAGTTCCACTTGACGGCACATGACGGCGAGGGTACAAGACATTGGGGGGGTCATCTAAGTCCTCTGACTCATCAGTCTTGCTTCTACTGTAGCTGACAAGCTCTCTTGGTTTCTCTGCTTGGGGGTTCAAATTAGGTCCATCAAGAGTCGGTACATCACCAGCAAGCTTGAAAAGTGTCTCCAATGCTGTCTCAACTGTAAAGATACATGTAGATGGAAATATTGAATATTGATTGATATCCAATCTACAGAGTAGAGTTTGCTTGTAATTGCCAACATGCACCCCTAAACCTACAGTATCATTCCCACATGTACAGTATATTAGGCCTACACCACGGTAAATAAGAGAAATTATGAGTATTTGGAAACATCATCATTTAACTACTCAGAGTTTCAAATTAAATAAATCATGTGTAAATTGTAATTAATTTCTCTTGGTTTTCATGATATACAGTGTAATATACTTTCAGTAATTGCAATAACATGTATTCCCCACAAAGAAACTTGACCAACAAAACTCTGCCAAAACAATGTGTTTATGTACATAGTATCCTTAATACTTGGCAATACGAGAACACATTTTGTCATTGAAAACAACAAAACAAAAAAGAGCTGCAAAGAAAGAAAAGAAAAGAAAAGAATTTTATCACTGCATATTCATGTAATTATAATAGAACCCTTTGGTAAAAAGCATATTATGTATGCTTTTTACCAAAGGGTTCTATAAGCTTGACTCTTTACTACATCCCTATAAAGCTTAGCTGTTTTCTCCAACTACTGTACTTGTCCATGTGCGTATGTAAAATTATTTCTATTGCTTTGAATTGTTGTAAACTAAATCAGTGGCGTAGATACGAACACACTTTCTATTGTTAGTGGGGGGGGGGGAGATGAATAGATCATCCCCCCCCCCCACTAACAATGGATAATTATGCGTGTCTTCGCCCCTGAACTAAATAATACCTTAGTTGTTTCATGTATCAGATATTTGTTACTGTTACATTATGACATTGTTATTATCACCTCCATTATTTTATTCACCCACAAAAATCTGACTGTAGAAGATATTGAAACTGGAAACCCATACATGGACATTTGCATACTGATATACAATGACAACAGAAACCCCATGTACATGTAATAGACCGCTTCTGTTATGTTACAAATTTATGCACATAATTCTCTGAGCACCTAGTGACGAGCTATTCCATTAACCTGTTTTTTTTATAAATGAGCCTCAATGCTTGGAATCCAGTTTGCATACATTATCTGTTGCTATATCTGGCAAGCTTTCAGGTTGTCAAGAACAACCTTTGTTTGAAAGGTACACTTTATGTAAAAAATTTGCATACGTTACCGAAGCGGTCTATTCACCAACAGATCTATTCACAAAGTTACTCAAATTTATGGTGTTTCTTTCCTGGGGACATCATAACGAGGTATTCCATTAACCTGTTATTAATGAATGAACCACAATACTTGGAATCCAGTTTGCATACATTACTTGCTGCTATGCCTGACAAGCCTCTGACAAGCTTTCAGGCTGTCAAGAACAACCTTTGTTTTAGAAGTATGCATAAAATTTGAATATATTTGTGAACAGGTCTACTGAAGTAATCACAAAAGATCAAATCATCTACCCTGTCATGTTGTTGATATTGCTATCAATTGATATTGTAATACATGTATGTGGTAATGAGTATTTGCCAACAGATCATTTGATTTACAATGTATATATATCTCACCTAGACATACATGTACAAAAATGAAGACAAAAGCTGAAAATAATATGCACAAATGAAATAATTCAACTTCAAAGTCTGCAAGTCTTTTTTTTTCTTCAATATTATTATCTTTGGGGATTTCCAAAACACAAACATCCACACATTGATACACACAGGTCTACACATGTTTCTTGTTGGCTTGCCTTCTACATTATTTACAAGGAGACAAATCCTTTTAATTATGCATTTATGCTATGAATATCAAAATTTGGTTAAACAATAACACAACACAATAACTCCATGATGGGAGGAAAACCAGATAACAATCAACATTGTAATGGAGGGTCAATGATTGATCTCTTGCACATTTAATAGCCTAGATGTACATAATGGGGAATCCCCAGACTCCTAATGTTATTCATGTAAACCTGGTATACACAAATAAATGTACACTGAGTACTGTATGTGTATGTGTATGCGTGTGTGTGAAAAACATAATGTGTACTTTGTATTTCAGTATCACACCCACTGTTTCATGAAACAGTTATTGCACTACAAACAATTTGGTAGATATTGGCATTACGCAATAATGGTATGGCCAAGACTGGTTCTCTCAATTGTGTATTAAATTATCATCATAAGTACACATTTATCTTTGTCAAGTTATAATACAACACATGTCTGCCTATCCCACCTTGTTTCATGTCATACAGTACATGTAATTTGCAAATTACACTAGCCATAATTGAATGGGATTCTGGTGATAATTGATGACATAATTAGCAGAATTACAACAAAGTCTGGATTAAAAAGGTAGCTTTGAGTTATGGTATTCGATTAAAAAAAAAAATTATGATTCAAATTAATCTTACACAGAATCTTCAAGACTACAAGGGAATAATACATGTATCTGCCAATTATTTTGACAGAAAATGTGCAGAGTAATGGGCACATTAGGAAATCAAATTTTAGTCCTAACAACTTGCACGATAAACAGTCTTTGTGCAAAAAAAATATACTTTTTACTTAAAATTCAATGAATATGAGTTACGTGACTTCCAGCAAGATTTTGTTATCTTGTTTAGTTTGCTGGTCCCCAGAGAATAATGTGATGCGGACCTCTCTCAAATAATTACTCATAATTAGCTTCAACTTCTTACATGTAAATATATGCCAAACTGCCTGTTTGGTGTAATTTGTGTTTGGACTGAGAATACCTAGATTTCCTTTCTTGAAATAGAAATAATGACATGTATTGGGAAGATTTTTCCTGAAGAAGATACTTGTACTAGGCTTTATCTGATAACTGAACAGTGACTTTAACCCAGCACTTTTACTTTTAAAAGGTATGATCTTTGAAGTTGTAATCCATCAAACACAAATTGACAACTCCAAGACGCATCTTGCGAGCTCCTCTCCCATTTGCCCTGTACTTCAAAAATCATAAATTTCCATTTTCTCTCTATATGTAGGAAATATTCAGTCATACATGCACTATTGATATCAATGTTGCACATATGTTTTACACAAAACCTGTATGAAACAAATCGATTCCATCATCAACAACTAAGAAAATGAAAATTTATGAAATTTTCTGTACTGAGCAAAGGGGAGAGGAACTCCCAAGAGACATGTACGTCACAGAGTTGCCAATTTGTGTTTGATTGTTTTATGTATAATAAGCATCATCATGTACATGCATAGTATACCTTGAATATTTTTGTTGTTACTTTTGAAAATTATATACATGTAATGTGGATTTTCCTCGATGATTTACATGTACATGTACTGCCTTTTTTCCATGAAATGTTCTGCTAGAAGAATAGAGATTTGGAATTTTGACTTTAAATCTTGAAAATAAAGCACCCAAATTATGGTGTGTTTTGACCCTCTACATGTATATACATCATAAAAATAAAGTAATCAAAAGACATCCTCCTGAGTACCGAATAACCATATATCCCATACTCAGTTACACAGTTCGTACATACATGTAAATATTAATTTTTCATGCTCTTTCTCATTATTATTTTTTTCTGCTGCTGTAATGTCATGTTTGTACATTTGGATCAAGATCAAGATGATAATAATAATAATATAGAGTTGTTATAATGCATCAACTCCACATGACTAATGTGCTCAAGGTGTAATGGAGAAGAAAAACTTATAATAGACAGGTTCCATAATGTATTCAAATTTTATACCTGTACCTTTCAAACAAAGGTTCTTGACAACCTGAAAGCTTGCCCGAGGCTTGCTGGACATAGCAACTAGTAATTTATGCAAACTGGATTCCAAGCATTGAGGCTCATTTATAAAAAGCAGGTTAATGGAATAGCTCGTCACTAGGTGCCCAGAGAAGAAATGTGCATAAATTTGTATACATTACAAAACCGGTCTATTACACAAAAATGGAACTACAACAATGTAAGAGTACCTTACAATGAGTAAGTCTCTGGAAAGCCATTTTGAACACATGAATTTTGAAATAGAATTCAAAATAAGAAAATGAGAAGCGAAAGTATGCTCCGCGTCTCTCCTCATCAGATCTCTCTGCTCTATAAACATCTAGGCACCACATCTCAGTTTTAGGCATTTGGGCAGTAAAATTACATGTAGGCTTTCTTTTGCTATATATTTGGTATATAATTTGCAAATGTAATAAATGGCAAATATTTGCAGTCTTTAGCGCTAATTGAAGTTTCTTATAAAAATTCAACAGCAAATACTTGTCACATGGGGGGATCGAGCCGAACCTTGTGGCTGGGATCTTTTGCTATTGTTGGTACTGCCACTACAGACTTCCGTGATCTTGCAAACGAAGACTAGTTCACACAAATGATTAGGTTTAATAAACCTTTACTAACGTAAACTAAATTCTAAATCAAGGGTTACATACAAAAGAATATATAAACAAAATACAAAAATTGTAAGAGACATGACCGAAGTTACAGGGTATTCAATGATTGACATAGATCCTTAGCTATTTCTTGAGTTCGTATATTCTTGCTTGCTTGAAGTGTCCCGACAATGACTTAGTCTGTCCGACGTCAGCCCCTGTTGCTGGATGAACTTGGACCAATGGTTCCGTCCTGTCCCTAGTACCAGTAACAACTACATAAACCTAAACACCCTGTCAAATTAGATATAAACATAACCTATTTCCAGTGACTTGCTCAATTTATATTTAATGTCTTAATTCCTAGCGATACAGCATTATCTGAATTAAGAATCTTTTGACAGGTTAACCCTTTCAAGACAATTGACCACATTTTGTGGTTTGACTTAATAACTTTTGATTAAGAGCTCTAAAAATTATACCAGATGCATGAGTAGAAAGAGCAAAAATTTCTGCACTCACTGTGTCTATTTCTGTTACATGACCATATTGTGTTTGATGCCAGGAATTTAAAAAAGGAGATTAAGCTTTAAAATCCCTAAATTGGCAACATACTGAGAGATTCAAAATCATTGTTTTTTATCGAAATTGGCCATTTTTCCAACTTTTCGACAAAGTTTCTAACCATGTATAATGTTTTCAAAGACATTATATTTTATTAGAACCATGTAGCACTAACAGAAAATATTATTGTTGCCAATTTGAAGAAAAAAAACGTGATCAATTTAGCCCTTAAATAATTCCTGTCCTGAAAGGGTTAACCATGTGTACATAAATGCGTACATTACAATACTGTAAAATATTAATGTTGATTAATATTTCCCTATAATCAACTTGATTAGTTATGGTTTAGAGTATAGACTTATATCAAAATGTTCTATGTGATGTGACTACACACAAATAAAGTAGATAAGTAAAGTAACAACATTCTACTACATTTAGAATCATCTCATCACATACCTTACACATGTACCAAAACATAATATAACTTATAACTACAAGTAAGATTAAACATAATGTGTACTCACAACTTCTCGTTGGTGTTTACAGATTTACAATGATTCCAATTTGTGGAATCCCAAGACCCGGACTATCAGGTTGTCCTTTACAACACCAATGTTGTATTCACCGAGAGCCGAATATACTATTCTGACGAATAACTTGTAATACTTATCAGTATGTCGAACAAGTAGTTTCTCTGTCGAAATTACAACAGTTTCTGAATTGGGATTGAATTTGCAGCCTTATTTATAAAGATTTTCTACCATAGATCTAATGGTCAAGAATTGGGTGATAGATATTCTTAGAAATTGTTTCCATGTCTACGCCCTACCCCAATGTTATTGGCTTGTGCCTGGTCACTCATTTTATAACTTGTCCCTGATTGGTTGAAACTTTCACTAGCTACCAGCCGGAAGGACCAGGTAACAAAACCGTGTTTCTTCTTGGAAATGTCTTGACCGTCGGATGTTTACTCTTCTCCCCATTCATGCTTTCCCTTAACCTTATTTGGGCATAGGGTTACCTTGTCAGGGGTAATCCCAAGAATACTGATTCATTCTCACTGTGACGTTTGACCAACGTCAAGCTTTTGGTTATTTACTTGGAAGGCTTTTACCGGAAGTTCTCCACTTCCTTCCAATGAAAGTTATCATTGCAATGAAATGTTCAGTCTCTTAATATGGAGAACCTGTTGCAACCCATGTACAAAATCATACATATTATGAGTAATAGAGAAGTAATATAAGCACATAACCAAAGGAAATACTGTATACGACAACCTTAACAATCAATGATATTAGTATAACCTTGATTAATACATACGGGTTATATTATATAAATAGTGCATGGTCTATCATGCACTATACTGGATTATGTGCACGACAAATACTAAATTATCCCGAGTGCAGTTTTGAAATAGACCTGCACGAGGGATAATTTAGTATTTGGAGTTCATATAGTCCAGTAATGGTGCATAAATAGAACATGCACCAATTGTTATAGTAAATAGACCCCTAGATTTATAACTAGAAACCTCCATCGCATATACATGTAGTGCAAATTCGTAAATTCATTGTTACATCACACAGCCAGTCCAAAATAATACGTAATAAAGGTGTCTCATTACATGCGCGCTGATGTAATTTACTTCTAGCGCACCTTGGCCTTAGGGGATTTTGTACACAAATAAGCGTGCAGAAACTGAAGTTATATTGCACGATCGTGCACTATAACAAAATTTTTGGACGTCACGTGATGCGAATCTAACCAATCATAGCACGTATTATACATACACTATTTACTATAATCGGATATAGACTTGATAATGCCTTTTCATGGCATTAGTCTTAGTACATGATACATACAAATATTCAAAGTCACCTCTTGACAATACTATAATGTTTAACTCAGATTGTTAATGACAAAATTGACACAGCCCCATATAGTGATCAGTAGAGGCGCACGGCCAATAATGGAGACTCTCCCATTTGGAAGATTGTCTCTGTTATCAGAGACTTTTGTAAATATTTTTGGTAGAGGATGTGGGAGACAGTCTAACATTTGGGAGATCGATTTTCTTTGTTTACATTTGCAGCAAAGGGATTACCTCGGCGCAAAATGAAAATGTGATAAGCAGATTCCTCATGAAAAATTCCCTTTTTTGACCGTCTACTTCAAAGATTCACCGTCCACTTTTGTTTTCCTAACAATTTTTGTTATGACCCACACACATAACAAATGGGTTTCTGACCTCAGTCAAAAATACATGTATGGCTGGGATAAACTGCCTTGTTGTTGGTGTTGTTTCTTTTATCCTTTTGTAAACTAAGTCTCCAATATGAGAGACGGTCTCCGGTGTTGGCCGTGCGCCTCTACTGGAGATGGTCCTGTGAGTGGACACAGTCCCACACATATATTATAACCTTGTTCATTGGATAAGTGGTCCCACATAGGCAAGGGCCTTTGAGTGGTACTGCCCAACATCTCTAAAATAAATGGGGTCAAACGGGCAGGAGTAGGGTGCGCAGATGGTCTGTAACTCTGTAGGTAAAGAGGGAGAAATTTTGCTTGTTTGTTTTGCTCAGAAAGATGGTCGACTGCTACTTTAATATCAAAACCACTTGTACAAGCTTATCTGAAGATAACCTTGTACTCCAGACTAGCTTTTACAGGTGAATAGGCTTCAATAGCTTTTGTGTGTATCGACAGGCCTTTTTCCAGTCTAGATCATTCAAACAATGAGAGGAAAATAACTAGTTAAAATTTCACTTTCAATTCTGAATCCCCAAATTTGTGGCACAGTAAGAGTTGAAGAGTCCCTGAATCAGGTAATCCAGCAAATTTAAGAAAACTGAATCTTGCTTAGAGCAATTTTGTTGTGTTTTTGACTGCTGCAACTGTGAATGTTGGACACAGTCCCACATAGGCAAGTGCCTATGAGTGTATCAAAACTGGTCTTTGTCCACTCATAGCGACTTTACTATACTTTGTGTGTAGACTCTAGGCAGTCATACACCTCAACACTTTCAAAACACCACTACACAAAAGTCACCAACATTCACTCAAAATCGGCATTTAATTTACAAAAACCGACACCAACATATCCATGAAATACAATAAATTCAACTCACCAATGTTGGAAAAGATAATTCCAAAAATGAAATCAGTAATTTACTGTCAGTTCTGGCGAAACGGGGTATCGCAAGTCATTGTGTACATTTCCTGATCGCCGCGAGCGTTGAAATCTCCCCCCCAAAATTTGGTCGTTAAAAATTCTGTCCCTATCGCGCACACGTAAAAGTCCTGATTTTCCGTGTGCGCGATCGTAGAGATCGTAGAGATGTGCGTGGGCGATACCGAGTTTCTTTGTGGACAAAATTTTATTGGCCGATTTTAGTCTAAAACATCGGAGGCATGAAAACAACATGCGATCGCGAGAAAATTGGCGGGGATTTCTTAGGTTTTGGACATGATTTTGACTTCGGATTTTGCTTGAAATTTCAGAAGTTTTTCCTAACAGCCATTTAAGGTAGGAGTGAGATATTAAAGGTAAGAGATAGTTTTGGGAAGCTCTCAAAAACTTTTCGTGAGATTTCTTTGATTTTACTTAATAAATACCAGGGTACTAACATAACTAAGATGCTGTGAAGTTTTTTCCTCCTCAAGTGAAATATTTATAGAATGAAAGGTGAAAAGTAATAAAAATCCCTGGCCAAAAAAGAGGGGATGTAAATTCAAACAACGGCCACACACATTACGCACATGGGGATTGCCGTGTGTTATAGAATACGCTACACACAGTGCGAAGCGCTGGGTTTATTGTGCGGGGAACCTTCGGGTGGATATGGTCTTATAGCGTGAGGCAGTGAAAAGCCGTTACCAAGCGTTTCTTACAGATATTTACACTAACATTTGTTCGAAATCGTGAATGGAATGTTAAATTAATCTCGTACATGTGTCTTACGATAAAAGGAGAATAGTATGTGACTATGTTAGATAAGTTTCTTGCCAGTATTTTTTTTCCTACCGAGACTGTCTGTGAACTTTAAGGAGCTGAATTTGAAAGGAAGTATTTTAAACATTTATCTTACTTTTCCCCCGATACCTTAAGTACATGCGATAGAAAATGACTAGTATTTTTGCATTCGTCCCGCATAGTGGTCAATATGACCACTATAGTATTACGTGGTGTGGTCAATATGACCACTATAGATTACGTGGTGTGTCGTTGTCAAGGATTGATTTGAGGATATTCATAATGGGTAGACTATTCCAGTCTGTAAGTAATTGCAACTTTGGTTAGTTACGACAAAATTGCAATATGTAGCAAAGAATGAGAACAAAAAGTAGAAGGGCAGAAGAAGAAGGAAGAAGAAGGAAGAAACAGTAACAAGAAGAGAACAACCATCTAATTAATGTCAAATGATTACAGAATAAATCATGCTAAAAAGTAAAACTTATTTAAATAGACTAAATTAGAACCTGAGAACTTGATGATTTATAGAGTACAGCTATAATTACATACCATTATAGTTGCAGTCCTCCATTATCATATGAACCAAGACAGCATCCAGTTTGCCTTCAAACATCTCCTGCAACTGCTGAAGATTCTGGGTTCGTGTTTCTTCCTTGTCGACCTTTTTGCTGCCTTTCGCTGCCGGCCCAGCCTCGGCGTTCTTCGCATGCTTCGCATGCTTGGAAGGGGCCCCAGCGACAGCGGCTTGTTTTCCGTGTCTCTTCCTTCGCGGCATGTTATTGCTCTTTCAAACTGATCAATTTCAGTTCTAGACATCAATGGCATATCATACTTTCAAACAGACAGTCATTATAATTAGACTGGAAACGTGACAGGTTCTTGTCTCCTCACATTTCTCAAGTTCATTCCAGAGACACCGTCCATGTCGATGTCGTAATGAAAATGTTTTCGTGACTAGCTCCATCTACGTTGGGCGAATCTCAACATTGACTCTTAAAGGGCAATCCTACCTTGATAATAAGATGATTTGTGTGAAAGCAGAAAAATAAGAGAAACAGGATGGTGAAAGTTTGAAAGAAATCGGACAAGGACTAAGAAAGTTATGGATGGTTAGAAAATGAGATCACTACATCTATGCGAATCTCAAATTGGCAATTTGGTGACTCAATTGTGACATTTTTGTGGACAACTCTCCCATTAGTACACAAAAATATCATTAATTTGCGGTTTTCTTTGAGGCGCTTTTACTCTCGGGGCAGTACTCAAAATATATTGGAGATAGCATATTGTTATAGGTCCTCGTGAACGAAAAGATCCTACTGAGTAATGCATTTTGAAAAAAAGTGACATTTTAGTCATTTTGTGTGCTAGAGCGAATGGGGGAGTTGTCCACAGCTACATCACAGTGACATTACCTATTCGGCCAATTTGAAATTCCCATATGCATAGTGATTACAACTTTCAAAAATTCATAACTTTCTTATTGCTTGTCCGCTTTCGTTCAAACTTTCACCAATCTGCTTCTCTGATTTTTCCTCTTTCTTTCAAAGCAACTTGCTATAAAGGTCGGATTTCCTTTTAATTATAACAAATTGGTTGTATGCACTGATATCTCTACGGTAGAGATCAGTGGTTTTGTCTCTACCGTGTTATATCACTTCATTCGCAGCTGAGCAGCTCGGCAGAGGGGGGGGGGGGCTGGCTAACATGCACGTGACCTCCCCTGTTTTTTTCTTCAACAAAGTACAAAAAAGTTATTTTAAAAAAAATGTCTGCATAGTAATTTCAACAATTCAAATTGTTTTTTCTGAGCTCGATCGCTACGCTCCCTAACAGAATAGGATATAATTTAACGCCTTTCCGCCACATAATTTTTTTCTTTGCCCCTCCTTCCGCAGAAAGTGGTGCCCCCTGTACCCTAAATCAATGAATTTGATTTTCTTTCCTATGCCGTTGGCGTTGCCAAAAATCGAAGATGCACTTTTGCTCTGAGCTAGTATCATGAATGAGATCAACCCATCTCCCAGTCTCATCTCTTCACCTTCAGGCAGCTCAAGAGTTCTTCTTCTTCTTGTCCTCCTCCTCCTCCTTCTTCTTCCTCTTCTTGAACTTCTTCTTGAGTTTCCTCTTCTTAAACATCACTTTTCTTCTTCTATTTTTGCATCGCAAGGCGCTAAGATTGCACACCGGCGTACGTACCAAGCTCTCTTCCACCCCCACCCCCCCCCCCCCCCCCCCCCCTCTCTCTCAGGCTCTCTCTTAGTCGACTCAGTCTCAACCTCCTCCTTTAAAGGATAATGAAACCCTGGGGAAATATCCATTTTAATGAAAAGAAAGGATAGAGAGAAGCAATCTAAAAAAAGTTCCATCATAATCGGTTACGAAATGAAAACGTTATGAAAGTTTGAAAAGTCTCAGTTTACTTTCTATGGCGATCCTCAAATTGGCAATGTTGCTTCAAAATGGCAGGTTTAGTAATACAACCACTGAACTCTATGACATAGGGTTCAGTGAATACAACTCGATCAATATGTTTTGTACACAAAATTTCATATTTTCTCCATTATCTCTAAAGATGCTGCTTGTCTTTTTATGAACTCAACATATGTTGTGTCAAATACATTTTCCCATGATATATCTTGAGCTAAGGAGACAAGCTGCACCTTGAGAGATAATGGGGAAAATATGAAGTTTTGTGTGCAAAACATATGGAGAGTTGTACTACTAAACCTGTCACTTTGAAGCAACAGTGCCAATTTGAGGATCGCCATAGAAAGCAAATTGAAACTTTTCAAACTTTCATAACTTTCTCATTTCGTGACCGATTTTAATGAAACTTTTTTTTTTAATTGCTTCTCTCTATCCTCTCTTTTCATTAAAATAGACTTTTCACAGGGTTTCATTATCCTTTAATTTGTAAACCTTTTAAGCCGAATTAATATCTACTTTTCTAACAAAATATTAATAACCCGTGTACGTACTATGAACCTTCTTTTCCATCATCTTTAAGACAAAGTATAGTGTGTGTGTGCGTGTGTGTGGGTGTGTGTGTGTGTGTGTGTGTGTGTGTGTGGGTGTGCGTGTGCGTGTGTGCGCGTGTGGGTGTGCGTGTGCGTGTGTGCGCGTGTGTGTGTGTGTATGTGGTCATGATAAGATTAAAAGAAATATCCTTTATTTGACTTATAATCACGGAGGTTTAAAAATGATGAATTTTAGAGATATGATTAAGGCACAAAGAATAATGTGGATTAAGAGACTAATCTATGAAGACAGAATATGAAATGGAAAAAATATTTTGACTTTATATTTCAGTCAATTGGAGGAAGATTTATATTCTTATGTGATTATGATATGAAAGATTTTCATATTCAGGCGCCTCCATTGTACTTGGAATATTTGAATATTTGGCATGACTTAAGAGAGAACAGAATTATTACTAGTAACTTAGGAAATCAAATGATTTTTAATAATACTTTAATCCGTTTTGGCCGGAAAACGCTATTTAATAGGAAACTATTTGAGGCTAATATATATCAAATTAAGCATGTTGTAGATAAAGAAGGCCATTTAAGGCCAGTTAGCTATTTTTTACAAAAAGGTCTTGATGCCAACGATTTATTCTACATTAGTAGCATTTATTCAGCATTGCCGATGAATGTGAAAGAGAAAAGGAAAAAAGACGAAAAGATAAATGACACGATCGATTACTCGGAATTAATGTATAAAGTAAGCGATAAAATAATACCATATGAAGGACTGACTTCTAAATTATGTTATAAAATCTTTATAGATAATATAAAGGAAACCTTTGCGTTTAGACACGCGGAAATAGCACATTTAAATACTACATCTGGAATTGCGACTTCCTTTTTGACCCCGAGATTATGCACTTTAGATGGTAATACGTGAATTTCAGTTTAGATTATTACACAGTATCCTATATTGCAATGATAAACTGTATCAGTTTGGCTATATATCATCTAACTTATGTTCTTTCTGTGGAAAGGAAATTGAGGTATACAACCACTTATTTATGAATTGTCAATTTGTTAAAAAATTGTGGCAAGAAATAGGGGAAAAAAATGAAATTGATGCACTTAGATACTTTAAAATGGGAGGAGATTTTGGTTGGGTTAGATGGAAAATCAGAAAAGCACATGTATATTAACCACATAATTATACTCATAAAGTATATGAAGTACAAAGAAAGAAATCTATAATGCACTTTTAGAAATTAAGGATAATGAACATAAAAAGGCAATAGCTCGAAATAAGTTAAGTCTACATCTAAAGAAATGGAATTATTTTGAATGTTGGACGGAAGGAGGACATACACGATAATATCACAGTTTTAAAGAAATTATATTCATTATTACAATTGCCCTATATACATTGAATTTGCACCTATCAGGTTTTAATCTATACCTTGTTCAGTTAAATTGTACTATTGTTGTTTATTTATGGATGGCACGTTATGGAAATATATATATAATTATATTCATTATTACAATTGCCCTATATACATTGAATTTGCACCTATCAGGTTTTAATCTATACCTTGTTCAGTTAAATTGTACTATTGTTGTTTATTTATGGATGGCACGTTATGGAAATATATAATTTGTATTGTGTTTATTGCCATGTTGAATTATATTGTGTAATTAATGCTTAATTTGTAATTATTCGTTTTGAAAAACTGAACCAAGGAATAAAAAAATTATGAAAAGAAAAAAGTATGTGGTGTGCGTGTGTGCGTGTGTGTGTGTGTTTGAATTCATTTATTTCCGTTGCTGAACGTCTAATTTTCTTTTTTATACATAAAGATACCAATAATTTGACATTTTTTGAAAAAGGAAATAGGCCTATATTACAAGAAGACGATTCGAATATCTGATTATAAATAAATCAACCCAGCTCTCCTCTCTCTCTCACTCTCTCTCTCTCTCTCTCTCTCTCTCTCTCACACACACACACACACACACTTTTTTTTTTTCTTTTCATAATTTTTTTATTCCTTATTCAGTTTTTCAAAACGAATAATTACAAATTGAGCATTAATTACACAATATAATTCAACATGGCAATAAACACAATACAAATTATATATTTCCATTACGTGCCATCCATAAATAAACAATAGTACAATTTAACTGAACACACGCACACACACACACACACACACACCGGTCGCTCCGTTCCCCCTCTCTCTCTCTTACACACACACACTCTTTCTCTCTCTCTCTTTCTCTCCTCTTCCACCACTTTTTTTAAAATTTATTTTTATCATTAATTTTGAAAATTCATGTCACATATACAGTGTGTCCTAAAAAAAAAATACAATTGGCATTTAGGTATCTATCACGTAAGAAATCGTTTTGCAATATGTGAAAAGTCATACTGAATTATGAAAATATAATTATTTCTCTACCAGTCAGTGAAGACGCAAGTCCTATTTGATCAAGTAGTCACGAAGAAATGGAGATTTTCGTGAAGCATGTCATGGGTCTCTTTCTTCCATCTTTCTTAAATGTTCTTGACATCCACTTGATGGAAATATTCTGTTCACAATAGACATGTTTACGGACATATTCAAATTCTTTGCATACCATTATAACAAAGGTGAATAATCATGTAAATAATATCTTCCTAAAAAGATCAAGGCAAGTCGTTTTATTAAACAGGTTCATAGTTTTGTTTAATCATTCACTTTCAATTACAAATGACCAACATACCTGCTAACCATATCTATTAGAGGAATGATCCTTATATTTGCCTTCATAATAATATCAGTAGCCCAAATTCCTCTCTTTTCATGAAAAAAATCTGTGTGAACGCATAAAATAATACACTATTCCTAATTTTGCATCGCAAGATTCCTATTTTTCCTATTGAAGGTTGGTAATTATGTAACATGTTTAAAACTCTGAAAACTGCTTATGTTTTTACATTCATGATTATTTCGTTTTCGAAAAGAAATATGTAAATGCCTTGCATAACAATTAAAGACGAGAATTATTATGATGATGAATAAATTGCCATAACAATTACAGCAGATAAAAAGAAAACAGTAAGTTCCAACCATTTGAAAGGAGTGTGGAATTGTTCATTGTACTTTGAGCGTCTCCCCTGTGTCAAATTGTGGATGGAGCATACAAATAATAAGTTATAGATTCACAGTCTTGAACCATATTCAGAATAACTCACAATATTTTGAAAGCTCTTGATGCTGAAAGTCCGACTGTATTTTTTTTATTCTTTTTTATTTATTTATTTATTTAATTTTTTAATTTTTTTTTTTTTATTTTTATTTATTTATTTTTTTTTTTTTTTGGGGGGGGGGGCATACTGTATACATTTCGGTAAAAAGAAACTAACAAAAAAGCATGTTTCAATAATTGAGTTTATTCCCAGTAACAAAACATATGCGATTACTTAAAATTCAAACATAAACCCCTCAAAAAAAAGTTCTGCAATTCAAGTTTGAGGGATGATATCTTTTTTGTTACTATGAAAAAAGAAACTGGTATCATTAAAAAGC
Source organism: Heliocidaris tuberculata (assembly GCA_025618425.1). Lineage (NCBI taxonomy): Eukaryota > Metazoa > Echinodermata > Echinoidea > Camarodonta > Echinometridae > Heliocidaris > Heliocidaris tuberculata. Next base: position 15,426,759 of record CM046846.1, read on the forward strand.
TTGATTATTCCTCTTTACAACTTTACAATGATTTGCCCTTTGCCGTGATCATGCAATCATGGAATGTGCAGTACTCCTGCATGAATATAGGGCAAAGTCAGAAGTGAAATGTTGCAAAATGCATTGTTTTCAACATCAAATTCTCCATTTCTTTTGAAGCTGCTATGTGTTTTGAATAGTGCCGAGGTGACAGTGCATGTTCTTGCAGGAATGTCAGTGGTGTAATGCTCTTTTCTTTAAAGGGTACCTGAGGCCTGAAAAAATAATTTGTGTATAGTTAGCTTACACAAAATCAACCCCAGAAAACTTAACACGACATTCAACGGTGACAGGATACAGGAAATATTGATTTTTGAAAATAAAATACCCCAAAAAATTAATATAAATAAGACTTGAGCAAAGACTAGTCGATCGATCACGATAGCTCACCTAACGATATATCGATTCAGGAACGTCTTCGCTTTCAATTTTCGATTCGATAAATGAATTTTGCGACTTTTATAGTTCTAATTTATTTGTTGTTTCATTTGGTCTGTAGATTCTTTGTAATTTATGCCCCAAACCAATTTTCTATTCGATTTAAACGTTTTGCGTAGAATACTTAATTCATCTGTTGTTTTGTTTGGGTTGTAGATTCTTCATAAATTACGCGGCAACTGAATTTTCAGTTCGATAAAAACAGTTTGCTTTGTATACTTCATCCGTTTGATGTTTTATTTGGGTTGTATATTATTCGTAAGTTACGCGCCATATCAATTCCCAGTTCAATTTCCAATTCGATTTAAAAAAAATATTTTTTTTTTAAATTGCGTTGTATACTTCATTCATTTCAGATTTTATTTGGGTTGTATATTTTTCCTAAGTTAAGCGCCAAATCAATTTTTGATTCGATAAATGTATCTTGCGTCATAGTTCTGATTTGTTTGGTGTTTCATTTGGTCTGTAAATTCTTTGTAATTTATGCGCCAAACCAATGTTATATTCGACACAAACGTTTTGTGTTAAATACTTTCATTCATTTGTTGTTTTATTTGGATTGTAGATTCTCTATAAATTACGCACCAACTTATATTTTTCATTTCGATAAAAACATTTTGCGTTGTATACTTCATTTATTTCATATTTTATTTCGGTTGTATATTATCCCTAAGTTAAGCGCCAAATCAGTTTTCGATTCGATATATGTATTTTGCGTCTTATTTCTAATTTATTTGTTGTTTCTTTTGGTCTGTAGATTCTTTGTAATTTATGCGCCGAACCAATTTTCTATTCGATATTAACATTTTGCATTGTATGCTTCATTCATTTGATGTTTTATTAGGATTGTATATTATTCATTAGCTACGTGCCAAATCAATTTCCATCGATAAAAAAACATTTTGCGTGGGTCCTTCATTCATTTCATATTCTATTTGGGTTGTATATTATTCCTAAGTTAAGCGCCAAATCAATTTTCGATTCGATGAATATATTTTGCGAATTAGTTCTAATTTATTTATTGTTTCGCTTGGTCTGTAGATTCTTTATATAATTTATGCGCTGAACCAATTTTCTATTCGATAAAACATTTTGCGTTGTATATATACTTCATTCATTTTATATTTCATTTGGGTTGTATATTATTCCTAAGTTAAGTGCCAAATCAATTTTCGATTCGATAAATATATTTTGCGTCTTAGTTCTAATTTATTTGTTGTTTCATTTGGTCTGTATAGATTCTTTGTAATTTATGCGCCGAACTAATTTTCTATTCGATATTAACATTTTGCATTGTATGACTTCATTCATTTGTTGTTTTATTTGGGTTGTAGATTATCTATAAGTTACGCGCCAAATCAATTTCCAGTTGGATAAAAACATTTTGCCTTGTATCCTTTATTCATTTTTGTTGTTCACTGTTAAAACGTTGATTAAAATTTTTAATCTTGTTGGTTAAAATGTTAATCAACCGAGGATTACCAGGTGAACCACACATTTGTAGGTTAAAACTTTAATCAACGGCCTGTTGATTAAAGTTTAACCCGTGGTTGATTAAAAGTTTTAATCATTTGTAGGTTAATCGTATTTTGCTCAACGTTGGTTAAATCGGTGTTGATTAAACTAAAACATATTGTTGGTTAAATGTTTTACCATTTGTTGGTTAGTTTTATTTTGTTGGTTAAATGTTTAACCATTTGTTGGTTAATCATATTTTGCTCAACATTGGTTAAATTGGTGTTGATTAAACTTAAACAAATTGTTGGTTAAATGGTTAACCATTTGTTGGTTAGTTTTATTTGGTGAGAAACTCCCTGGAGAAACTCTTTTCATATCTGTGATTGTTGTCTAGCTAGTCTTATAAAGAAATAGATCTACTGTGTGATCTTGCTTTCTAAGTTAAGCGGTTTGGGAAGTTCGACCTGCTCAGACCTGGACTAGACCTGACTAAGCCAGGCCTACCGGTAGACTACGCTTATACGCCTACATTGATGCTATATCTTTTTTCCCAAAAACTGTTCTAGTTTCAGTTTTTGTCATATTGCCCTTTCCGCGAAATATGGACATCCGCGAAGTTGAACACACCGCCATACCGCCGGCGTCGCCTCCTCGCTACCGTAGGCGTAGTCAGTAGATTAAGGTGGGCCTGGCTTAGGCAGGTCTAGTCCACATCGAGTACGTCGAACTAGCTCCCAAGCCGTTTAAATAAGAAAGAAAGATCACACTGTAGATCTATTTCTTCCCAAGATTAAGCTAGACAACAATCACAGATATGAAAAAGAGTTTCTCACCTTCAAACACGCCGACAAGCTCTTTGAAAGTCCCCAATCATTCAGCGACTTGAATGACAACGCCTTCCATTTTTATCGCAAACAATTTCTGTGATAGATATGTGCGCGCAGCAAATTTGTTCCAAATCCATATGCGCATGCGCTGTTTGGTCACGCGATTGGTATTTTAATCAACTTTGATCAAACTTTAACCAACATAAAGATAAAGTGTCTCGACAGTTAGCACTATCATTTTGGCGGGAAAGCCAAGAGCACTGTTTTTAATCAATGTTGGTTACAAAGTAACCAATAAGATTACAAACAATAATTTTAATCAACAATATTTTTAACCCACGCAAGATTAAAAGTTATTTTTAACCAACACTCATTTTATAACCAACGTTGAGCGATTTTTAATCAACATTTTTTTAATCCGTAGTTTTTTAATACATGTTTTAATAATTTGTTGAATATTATCCGTAAGTTCCGCCCCAAATCAATTTTCGAGTGTTTGTTAGCCCCGGCGCTGTACATAGCAGATAACGCGATAACGCGATAATGCGTTCGCGATAATTCCACTATCGCGTCTTGCAATGGCGCTATGCTTGGCGTTCGCCGAACGCACACGCATAGAAAACTGCTCGCGCGGAACTCAACTCCAGTTGAGTTCCGCGCGTCGTTCGTTCACGCTGTCCTTTATTCTCTTCGAACTCCTATAACCGCTAACCTGTAGAATGCCGCGTAAAGTTATTTGGGGTTAATTTTATAATTCTAACTGCATGTATACAAAAAATTTTTTTTTTACCTCAGAGACCCTTTAAAGGATGAAATGCGTTTGAATGATGTTCAGGTAGTCACTGATGAAGTCCAAAGAGGAAGTTTGCTTTGAATAATTAATGTTTGTGTGAGGTAGAGCTGCACTTTACTGAGTGGTTGTTTGTAAGATGTTCAAATGCCACGCTTATCGAATCTCCTATATATAAATGGCCCAAGCACTTGGTCAACACCAAGCAGGTGTACCCCAAAATGATGTTGCGGACATGTTTCGGGTGAGCGCAAGAACTGCTATATATTGACTCATACTGAGATGTAATAATTTCTCATTAAAAGGAGAGAGAAATTATGTGTGTCTTCATTGTTTTGTCATGAGTTTGGATGGAATGGATGGTGCTGTTGTAGAGAAAGTGTGTATACACTGTTTGAATGTGTGATTGAGGGTTTGTTTGAGGTGAAACCTGGACAATTTGAAAATTCCGTATGAAAGTAAACTCAAAATAAATAATTAATCCAAAATTAGTGAATGAAGACACATTTCAACTTTCATAGATTTAACAAGAAATAAAACGAATATCGTAAACTTATTAACATCTTAAAATGACCAGGCTCAACATTATTTAAAACAGCTTTCATCCACGTATGCAGATGAGAATACACCCAACGGGAATGCACTACTGAAAGCAACGAATTTTGAAACGTTTCATTTTTGACCTTGATATTCAAAAGGACAACGCATTCCATGACTGCATTAGCATTACAAATTACACACCGATGTAAAGAGAAATAATCAAGCCTTCTAATGGTACCACATTCAGGTATGGTGTTAAAGCAACACGAGATAATTATGTTACCCCTCAAACTTGAATTGCAGAATTTACAATTAACAATTTATAACGAACAAATTATACAATCCACAATATTTACAGGGAAAAAATGTAACCACCCTCTTATAGAATGATAGATCTGACTAAAATTAACCTAGAAATCTGCATTGTATTTACATAAAAGCACAACATAATTATATTCAATAAATTAAATGCACAACATTATTATGAACAAATTGAATGTTTTATCTTATAATGACATTCAACAAAATCTTTGTATTAATTGCCTTCATGTGGAGGAAGTTATTGCACGGGCCGTTGAGCCCCCTAAATCTCCCACTGGGTATACGCAGGTGTCTATTTTTTTTTCTCAAGAAATAACTGACATATACGACTGAGACAATTAACAATCTTGAATCCAGGGATTACTATTTGTCTTTTTTTTTTCGAGGGGCATCAAACAGAGGAAAGGGGTTGTCATCCTAAGATTGGTTACACCATTGATCAAGTCCTGATCTCTCTAACCTTATCTCGGCTACAAAATGACTTGATCTTCCTCCAAAAGAAACGAAAGTAGATCAACCTGTGGATATGCTCGACGAGAGCATAATCAAAGAACTCGAAGAGTGTGAGAAGACTGGCCCCAAGATGGATACCGAAAATTCCTCCAAGATCCCCTGGAGTTAAAAAGAGAGAGAGAGAGAGAGAGAAGGGAAATGAGGTAAGACTGTAAAGTAAGAGGGAAGAATGACCAATAAAGAACAACTAGCAATATTAAAGGGGGAAAATGGGAAGACGAATGATTAAAAACGAAGTTTATAATTCCCCTCTCCCTGACCCCTGCATGGTGACACTTGGTTCTTTGTCTTTGTCCCTTTAGGTACGAATTTTTAAAAAAGGGTGCTTCTTTTTCCTCTTTCCTTTGTTCTTTTTCCACTGTTATTTTACTTTCTATTTTTAACGGCTTTCAAGCATTTGGAAACATCGTTGTGAATGTGGGCTTTGTTGCTGACTGAATTCTGAATACATGTAGGCGATTGGGATGGGGTCAACAGATTTTGGAGCAACTTCCCTGACTTAAAAAAAAAGACCCAGAAGGCAAATAATGAAAATACAAAATGAACAAACTGAGATACATCGAGGGGAGTATACAAAGGTGCACACAATTGAATACAATTTTATCATTACTTTACCCCACAGATCGGCAACACCGTAGGCAGGTACGCTCTTGATATGATGTTCGTTCATATCGGCAAAGTAAATTTCGAGCTCTGCGATGTTACTCCTATTAAATAAAAATGAATTAAAAGTAATGTAAATGCACCGACTTGGAACGGTGAATATCAACATACCTACTTGCTTGGAAAGGTTTAGGTTATCAAGTAAATGACCCAACTCGAGTGAATTGACTTTGTTCGAAGATGTTTGAAATAATAAGTATGTCTGAATGCTCAGCGCATCCTGAACTTTTTTAAAGCAGGAGGTTCCCGAACGTATGCTCGTCAGTGGCGTATCTACGGGGGGGGGGGGGGGGGGGGGGGGGGGAGGGGGGCAGAGGGGGCACGTGCCCCGGGCGGTACTTGAAGGATGCGCAAAAAACGCAAAAGAGAGAAAGAAAAGGGGAGAAAGACACAAAAAGTATGGTCTTTGAGGGTTATTTTGCGCCCCAGTCAGGGACAAAATCCGTGAGAAATGGTGTTCTATATAGGGTTTGAAATGCAAAAATTTTCTAAAGCTCGGTCCCTTTGCTCCCTCGCATAATCATTTTCAGGATCTAGCTTTCTCGCGCTCTCAATGGCGTTTTTAAAGTGTAAACGATTCATTGACTCTAGTTGCTCCCCCCCCCCCCCGCATAAGGTAGGAGCTTGCTAAATTTTGCGGACCAGATGGGATATAAGTGCATAAAAAGCATTTTCAAAGTATAGAACATTCGAAAGGAATCATAAATTTGCCTTGCATTGCCTTGCTAAATTCCTCAAATATATCTCTTTAGGGTCTTCATTAATTTTGCGCCCCGAAAACTGAATATTAAAAAAAAAAATCTATTGCTAGGTCGCTGTATTCCCTTTGATTTTTTTTTTAGGGTAAAATACATAAGACATTTCAATTTTAAATGTGAAAAGGAAAAAAAAATCTGACACAACCACGGGTTATGTGCATCAAAACTCATTTTCAAGCAGTGCCATAATTTCTAAATTAAAAACGCTCATTAATCTAAGTTTTGGGGAGGGGGGGGCGTATATTCGATAGTTTGCCCCGGGCGCTATAGAATACCTCGATTCGCCACTGATGCTCATTTTGGTTTGGTTTGGTGGTTTATTTTACCTGACTGCTAAGAAAGCATGTGTATGCTTGTAAGTAAGCAACCAGTGGACCGACAGCTTCAAGTCCTTTCCGAGGGACTTGGTAATAAGAATTAATGCCTTACCAAAGGACACTATAGCGCATTCACTTGGTTTCGAACCCAGGTCCTCCAGTTACGAGACCACTGCTCTACCACTGAACCATTGCACCTCCTTTCGAAAGTTCTTTTATATAGTAAAGGGATGAAAATTTGCCTACAACTTATCAACCGTCTACGACAAGATCAATTATTAAATTTTATGATGCCTTAATTCATCCTGAATGGGCGTCAAACCATTTGCGTTCGAGTAGATGGGGATGGCATTAGCCAATAAAAAAAAATGATGGCGAAATTTTTTGTTGTGATACATCATCTTCAAGAAGTGCATGACGAAAATTGAGAGAGAATTAAGGATAAAAACCTACATCAGGGGAGAGTATCCCTCTCCCTTTCTCAGATAATTTTGAGACGGTTTAAACCTACGAAATTATATGCAATAATCAGCATTATATTTCTTCACTTTCAAGGAAAGGCACCCCTTCTTAAAGAGAAAGGACTTAGTCCAAGACAGCAAAAAAGTCTATGGTACGGATTTCTCACCACTATGTGATATTCAAAAATCATTTCTAACAAAAGTGGTAGGCCTAGATAACTGTAAAAAATATATTAAATGAGCGAGCAAAGCATCAGTGATTTAATAAAAAATAATTTAAACATAAAAAACACCCAAGAATATATTCAAGGAATGGTACACTTTTCGGAGTCATGCAAACTTCACCGTCAGCATGACTCCGAAGCATGTACCATTCCTTCAAATGCTATGTGTTCCTTGTTGTTTTTACTTTAAAACTGCTATCGACGTGTCGTCCTATTGGAAATAAAAATGATATAGCGCCTATTTTGTGATTGTTAGTAAGGCCACTATAGTTTTTAAAGATCTGTAATTTATCGATTGAATTGTTTTCATCCGTCAAAGTTTTCGTCTATGGTCTAAACCAAAGGGGGGGGGGGTTGTGATGCAGGGCAGTGGAATAGCGTAGGTACAACCATTGAGGGGGCACTGGTAACTTGGGGGGGGGGGGGCACCGCCCTAGGTGGATGAAATGCGAGAGAACAAGACCACAGAGCGAAGGGATGATGTGAGAGTTGTCGGATCATCTTCTTTTGACGTTCCCTTTCTTTCTTTCCTATAATTCTCTCTCTTGTTTTTTTTTTCTTCTTCTTTTTCTCTATTCCAGCATCTAGGCGACTGATGCAGACTGTCATCCCCATCTAGAAAATGATGTACGATCAACTCTATCCACTCTTTTAGCAGCTAGTGACAAGGGTGTCCTGACAATAATATAAAGGACATTTATATTAGTTATGTGACTTCCAATTATCGAAATTGCATTTTAAAAATTCATACAGATCCAGTTTGCCATTTCCGCAGCTTCGCGACTCATTACTTCTGGATTCAGTGGTTATAAATGTGGCTATCAATAATGCTAACCTATGGGTGCATTCAATAAACATAATGGCGTGGGTGCTGTGCATGGGGGTCCTACATAAATGGATGCAAACTATCGTGTTGAAGACGTGAAAACACTGTGAGAAATTGTGAGACGCGAATCTTACTGTGGTTTCATCGCGTCACAGTGTGAGACACTGTAACATGATGTGACCACAGTGGGATTCACGGTGTAATCACCATGTGCAGTGTAACAATGAAACGCGCTCATACTATGGACAACGTAAACACGCTATTTTCATACTGTATCATGCACGCAGTGAAGCAGTATGACCATGCATAGAGAGAGATTCTCGAAGTGTACGCATAACAGGGTAAAATTGCACTTTTATAGTGTGGTTATGAAAACACTCTATTTTCACACTTGTCACACAGTATGGCACATCACAGTATAACAATTTCATCATTTCCACTGTGATATAGTGAGTCACACCACAGTGTAACACAAAGATTGTGTTTACTGTATAAAAACACACCAATTTTACACTGTGTAACCATGAAACTACAAACCAGCTTCATGGTGTAACACAGCGTAGCATACCACACTTTATTTCAACACTAGTGTGACACGCAACCGTGCAACGTGTTTACAGTGCGAAAACACATTATTTCCACACTGTGTAACACAGTACGCATGCCACAGTGTAACACATACAGAGGGAGCAGAGAAAGAGAGCGAGAGAGAGGGAGAGAGAGAGAGAGAGAGAGAAAGAGACGGGGGAGGGAAAGAGGGAAGGGTACATGGGAAGAAGGGGACATGCAAAACCAGCTCCCATGCCGTCTTCCGCTCCGTCGCATTCCATCGATCATGTTTGTCCATCGAATAAGACCAGTGACCCCCCCCCCACCATAACCTGGGCCCAGGCTACGCCACCGTGAACAAGTGTCTGACTTACGTCACATCTTCCCTTGTCCAATTAAACTGATTCTGCAGCTGTTGTGTGTCCCTCTTTCCTGGCGCCTTCAGATAACTCATCGTTATCTGGAAATGCTCTCTGTAACATGCCCTCTGACACTTGGAAGCTGTTACATTCGTCTCTTTGTCGAGATAAAGGTCACAGCCATAGAGGTAAAAATAGATTGTAACAAATTATTTGTGATTTTCATTGAATGCAGCATTACATCTTCCCCCTCCAAATAAAAATGTTTAAAATCATTTTTTAGAGCATTTACCAAGAATGTATCTAGTACTATTGCTTGTATTAAAAATGACTGTACAAGAATGAGATAATTTTACATGCATTTAAAAAAACTTTAAAAAGGCATTTACGGCGAACGCATGTATTTATTGAAACATTTGTTCAATGATTTTTCTTAATGAAGGTACTCCTTTTCTCTATACAGAAAATATCGATGTATGTCAATGAAGTTTAATGAATAAATATAAACACTTAAAAAAAAAAAAACTCGATGAAAATGAATCACTGAGGTTTACGATCTGATAATTCTAAATAAATGTATTACCTTTTACGCACTCTACGTACTGTCTAACAGTGCACACTGGATATGGACCTGTTTTTAAGAAAAGAAGAAGCCTAAGTATTGATGATAATAAGAGTGATGATGACAACAACAACAAAACAACATTAATAATAATATTAATAATGATAATAATAATAATAATAATAATAATAATAATAATAATAATAATAATAATAATAATAATAATAATAATAATAATAATAATAATAATAATAATAATAACTAGCGGGACCCGTGGAAATCCACGGGTTCCTTTTTTACATTGCACATTCAACATTTTCACAATCGATGTGTACATCCTTGTGAGTTTATTCATTTTTAAAAAAATTTTTGTTAATGAAATTATCACTAAATTGCTCTAAATGGAAACGAAAATGGTTATGAAGATTGATTAATTTTTGTAGGTAAATTTTGTTGTCTTTAATTTCGAGTCCGTCCACATTCACATACAAAGACGATACACAGACATCATTTATAACTGAAAAAACATGACACTTTTTTTTTTTTTTATAGTTACAAATTTTGTAATAGGATTTCAGAGAGAGAGAGAGAGCGGGAGAGGGGGGGGGGGAGGCGGGTTGGAAAAGGGGTTGGAGAGATAACAGGTGGGAAAATTAACCGGAAGTTAGAGAGACGGAAAGAGAAAATAGGGTGTCTATCGATGTGAGACTTTTCATTGAAACCTTGTAAGTGCTATCTTGGAAGGGGTCCTACTAAAAGCCGCCAACAGCAGCCAACAGCAGCCAACAGTATACCAAGACACGGTAATTGATTTACCAAAAGCCGCCAAGAGCCGCCAAGAGTCCGATCTACTAAAAGCCGCCAACAACCATAGCGATCATTTATTTTTTATAATTTTATTCTTTTGCTGATTTTAGGCCCTAAAATAACATTTTTTGCTGATTTCGTACCATAATATTCAGAATAGCCTTAGCAATATTTAAGGAGCGTTTTGGTTGTTTCTTGGCTGCTCCGGGATTTGTTTTCGGCTAGTTTTCAACTCTGCTAATGGCGGCTGTTGGCTGCTGTTGGCTGCTGTTGGCTGCTGTTGGCTGCTTTTAGTAGGACCGTCTTGGAAGTTTTAAATGGTCGATTGAAAGCACCGCGTAGGGATTGGTGTTATTTGGTTTGACGGACAGACATAGTACATCGTTTAGATGGATGCACGTAACTGTCATTCTTTTGTTCAAATGACACACCCTTATATTATTATAAACAAAATCATGTTTATATACACACAGGCATTCACTCAGAGAAACATGTATTTACACACGCATACGTGCGTGTTCATGGTCACAATTACTTACCCACTTACCCACGAACTCAGTTAAAAATATTGTATAATGTTATGTAATGTACATAATTTATGTTAGATATCATTATGACATAAAGGGGGAGGGAGAGAGAGAGAGGGGGGGGGGAGTGGGGGTAGACAGATAGGAAGAGAGAGGAATGGATGTAGAGAATATAAACATAACAGAAAGAGAGAGAAAGAGTGGAATAAAGATAACAGTTTCTTTTGAAGTTATAGTGTTTCCATTTAGCTTATTGTTTTTTATTAGAACTTAAATATAGTTGTAAAATTAATTACTATGGCCTAGTTATGTATATTTTGTGTATGGAATATTGTTGTCATCATAGAGGTCGCTCATTACTTAAGTCTATAGCAAGAAATACAATTTTGGTTATAGAAATTGGTAGTAATTATATATTTTCTATAAGTAATCGAGTGAAGATTCACCTATACACATATCATAATTTTCAAATTCAATCAGACACTTACATGTATGAGCAATACATGCGTTCAATCACATCCTACAATACACATGAAAAGTATTCAAAGAACAGAAGCATGAATTTTCCGAATATTGGGCCCCCTCCCATCACAAAATCACTGATCCGGCGCTGGCCCCCTCCCTCACAAAATCCTGGATCCGCCGTTGGACATGGTGGATGGTGAAGGCAGGCCCTATCATGCCCCTGCCCTCACTCTTCTGCCGCCAGTGGCGTAGAAAGGTCCCAAATACAATGAAAATAAAAATGATTGATGCATTCACATAATCCCGCATCACCCATCAAATCCTTCACCCCTGCTAGTGCTATCTATACTGTGAGTTTATTTTTCTACAATGAAAATTTTTTTTTTTTTTAATTGAATGATGCATTCACATACCCCCCCCCCCCCCCCCTGCCCGCTATATCTACGTCCATGACTTCAATGGAATAACGCTCCTAGCATAATGTTTGCCCCTCAAACGGATAATGTTCATGGAACGATTTTTTTTTTTAAAGAAACAAAATAGATGTAGAATATACTCAAATAAAATGAATTTACCATCGAATAAAAAAATGAGTACAGGTGTATTCGCCCGGGGGGGGGGGGGGCACTCAGGTATATTGGTGTACACATGCGCGTCCAAAAAAAAAAAAACGCGTAAAAAGGGTTTTTTTTTTCATCCAGGACGCGTAACGCGCGTTACATGTTAAGGGGTCGAAAACGCCGATTTTCAACAAAAAGGGGGTGCTGAATGAACGGAACACGTTTAGGGGGTCATTTTCATTCCGGCGGCAATGGTACGAACAAAACATTTTTAGTTCGATTTTCAGGAACTTGAACGCCCTTTGAACGGTGGCGTGTGCAGAAAAACGGGTGTTTGATCTCAATTACAGGAACCTAGGGAGTTGTTAAATGGCTTTATGTGTGTGATTATTGTGCATGGATTTCTTTCCGATACAGTTTATTTCTCTGGAAGTAAATTACAAAAGTTGTTCTTTTTTTTCAAAAGTAAGCAAATGATGATCGTGTATTAAACACAGTTTGAAACCTGTCCTACATAATTGAAGTAAATTATAACATTTGTAGGAAACAGCATTTCCTATATGTGCAGTTTATTTTGTTTGCCTTGTGTGAAGAATATGTCAGTTTGCAAAAGGTGGTCTTGAATTCAAGTGGTGTATTTTTTATGTTGGTTAAGTTAATCTTGTTTAGGGAGTAATATTTAAGACAAACTTGTTTAGGGGGTAATATTTCAATCAAACCTGTTTAGGGGGGTAATTTTTATGAAAAAACACGCGAAATCCTTGTTAAGGGGTGTCTTTTCACCAAAGTATGAAACTTGTTTAGGGGGCATTTTTTAAATCCATGGACACGCATGTGTACACCAATATACCTGAGTGCCCCCCCCCCCCCGGGTGTATTCGGCCTAACCTGTTTCCAATCTTGAAATAAGAAACGCAGTGAGACAAACTGTAGTATTAAAAAAATGGTAAGTATACTATTTTCAATCTTGAAATAAGCAGTGCTCAGTGCATGCTAGACGTCTCCTTTAGAATTCATAACCTTTTTTTTTTGCTTGTCAGATAATTTTTGAAAAAAAAGACCCCCCCCCAAAAAAAAGAAGAAAATATTGATAACTTTTTTTTCTTTTGGTTGACAGAAAATTTTTGAGTAAAAAGACCCCCCCCCCCCCCAAAAAAAAAAAAATACTGATAAACTTTTTTTTTTTTGCTTATCAGAGAATTAAAAACCACCCCCTTAAAAAATAATCCTGGGTACGCCACTGCTCTGGTAGGATGAATTCATCGTCAAATGTTAACTGTAGTATTAAAAAAATGGTAAGTATACTATTTTCAATCTTGAAATAAGCAGTGCTCAGTGCATGCTAGACGTCTTCGCTGGGAGTTCAACCAGCCAAGCCTTACTACAGCTCAGCCTCAGACTGTGGGCGCTGCCGTGACAGATTACCAGCGTTGTAAAGAAGAATGTCATCAGTTTTTAACTAAATACAGATCGAATAGGGGAAAACAGAGCCCACAGATACTATACTCAAACATTTTTTGTTCTCAGCAAAGTCACTCACGTCCAAAGTTAACCTTAAAATCTCGAAATAAACAGCTTTTACTGCAGGTTTCTTCCCCCGTAGTTATTTCAAGCAGCCAAGGCTTCAGTGCATGCTGGTACCGCTCAGAGCAGAGTGCAACGACGCCGAGACAGCTAGAGTCCGGCTAAAAAGAGAAGAATTTCATCAGTTAACTATACAGAGAACATAGAGACAAACAAAGTCTATAAATACAGTTTCTAACATTATTTAGTTCTAAATAATATAACTCACGTTACGTCCAAAATCATCTAATGTATGACTCTGAGTTAGCTCGGGAATTCGCGGTCAAATATCTCATGTTGAGTGCTGTGTGCAATGCATGCAGTGTATTCATGCCTTGTGCATGTGTGTATATAGTCGCGTCGCACAGTGAGCTTGCATTGAGATTGCACCGCAGTCTGGTGGGTGCTGCTCCTACATGGTATACTTGATCACAAAGCGGACTATGATACAAATCGTACGTACATACCACGGACCTCTGTTGAACATACCCATGGCATAATTATTTTCTTACGTGGGTTTCCCCGGTGAGAGATACAGAGTCTGCACTACGTACCGTTCGCCGGACGCACGCGCAGTCGTCGTCTGATTTGGTCGGCGGCGAGGCAAAGCACGCGGGCCAATGGGGTTTGGTCGTTCAGGAGATCGCGCACCTGCTGCCAACGCGACGTCGTCGTGCAACGCGAAGGGGGCGACAACCATGCGGACGGCCAGGCCGACTGGTCAGGACGGAAGGCGGCTCGCGGCGGGCAGCGGGAAAAAATTCTATAGGGTCCAACGGACCCCCTCCTGCAGCGCATGCAAAGTCAATCGGGGCGGGCGCGGGACCTCCCGCGTCGCCTTAGCGTATTAATTATCATAGACTAGCGGGACCCGTGGAAATCCACGGGTTCCTTTTTTACATTGCACATTCAACATTTTCACAATCGATGTGTACATTCTTGTGAGTTTATTCATTTAAAAAAAAAAAATTGTTAATGAAATTATCACTAAATTGCTCTAAATGGAAACGAAAATGGTTATGAAGATTGATTAATTTTTGTAGGTAAATTTTGTTGTCTTTAATTTCGAGTCTGTCCACATTCACATACAAAGACGATACACAGACATCATTTATAACTGAACAAACATGACACTTTTTTTTTTTTTTTTTAATAGTTACAAATTTTGAAATAGGATTTCAGAGAGAGAGAGAGAGCGGGAGAGGGGGGGGGGAGGCGGGTTGGAAAAGGGGTTGGAGAGATAACAGGTGGGAAAATTAACCGGAAGTTAGAGAGACGGAAAGAGAAAATAGGGTGTCTATCGATGTGAGACTTTTCATTGAAACCTTGTAAGTGCTATCTTGGAAGGGGTCCTACTAAAAGCCGCCAACAGCGGCCAACAGCAGCCAACAGTATACCAAGACACGGTAATCGATTTACCAAAAGCCGCCAAGAGCCGCCAAGAGTCCGATCTACTAAAAGCCGCCAACAACCATATCGATCATTTATTTTTTGTAATTTTATTCTTTTGCTGATTTTAGGCCCTAAAATAACTTATTTTTTGCTGATTTCGTACCATAATATTCAGAATAGCCTTAGCAATATTTAAGGAGCGTTTTGGTTGTTTCTTGGCTGCTCCGGGATTTGTTTTCGGCTAGTTTTCAACTCTGCTAATGGCGGCTGTTGGCTGCTGTTGGCTACTGTTGGCTGCTTTTAGTAGGACCGTCTTGGAAGTTTTAAATGGTCGATTGAAAGCACCGCGTGCGGATTTGTGTTATTTGGTTTGACGGACAGACATAGTACATCGTTTAGATGGATGCACGTAACTGTCATTCTTTTGTTCAAATGACACACCCTTATATTATTATAAACAAAATCATGTTTATATACACACAGGCATTCACTCAGAGAAACATGTATTTACACACGCATACGTGCGTGTTCATGGTCACAATTACTTACCCATTTACCCACGAACTCAGTTAAAAATATTGTATAATGTTATGTAATGTACATAATTTAAGTTAGATATCATTATGACATAAAGGGGGAGGGAGAGAGAGAGGGGCCGGGGGGGGGGGGGGGGGGTGGGGTAGACAGATAGGAAGAGAGAGGAATGGATGTAGAGAATATAAACATAACAGAAAGAGCCTAAGAGTGGAATAAAGATAACAGAGTTTCTTTTGAAGTTATAGTGTTTCCATTTAGCTTATTGTTTTATTATTAGAACTTAAATATAGTTGTAAAATTAATTACTATGGCCTAGTTATGTATATTTTGTGTATGGAATATTGTTGTCATCATAGAGGTCGCTCATTACTTAAGTCTATAGCAAGAAATACAATTTTGGTTATAGAAATTGGTAGTAATTATATATTTTCTATAAGTAATCGAGTGAAGATTCACCTATACACATATCATAATTTTCAAATTCAATCAGACACTTACATGTATGAGCAATACATGCGTTCAATCACATCCTACAATACACATGAAAAGTATTCAAAGAACAGAAGCATGAATTTTCCGAATATTGGGCCCCCTCCCATCACAAAATCACTGATCCGGCGCTGGCCCCCTCCCTCACAAAATCCTGGATCCGCCGTTGGACATGGTGGATGGTGAAGGCAGGCCCTATCATGCCCCTGCCCTCACTCTTCTGCCGCCAGTGGCGTAGAAAGGTCCCAAATACAATGAAAATAAAAATGATTGATGCATTCACATAATCCCGCATCACCCATCAAATCCTTCACCCCTGCTAGTGCTATCTATACTGTGAGTTTATTTTTCTACAATGAAAAATTTTTTTTTTTTAATTGAATGATGCATTCACATACCCCCCCCCCCCCTGCCCGCTATATCTACGCCCATGACTTCAATGGAATAACGCTCCTAGCATAATGTTTGCCCCTCAAACGGATAATGTTCATGGAACGATTTTTTTTAATAAAAGAAACAAAATAGATGTAGAATATACTCAAATAAAATGAATTTACCATCGAATAAAAAATGAGTACAGGTGTATTCGCCCGGGGGGGGGGGGGGCACTCAGGTATATTGGTGTACACATGCGCGTCCAAAAAAAAAAAACGCATAAAAAGGGGGTTTTTTTCCATCCAGGACGCGTAACGCGCGTTACATGTTAAGGGGTCGAAAACGCCGATTTTCAACAAAAAAGGGGTGCTGAACGGAATGCGGCCAAACGCGTTTAGGGGGTCATTTTCATTCCGGCGGCAATGCATGGTACGAACAAAACATTTTTAGTTCGATTTTCAGGAACTTGAACGCCCTTTGAACGGTGGCGTGTGCAGAAAAACGGGTGTTT
Organism: Heliocidaris tuberculata; assembly: GCA_025618425.1. Lineage (NCBI taxonomy): Eukaryota > Metazoa > Echinodermata > Echinoidea > Camarodonta > Echinometridae > Heliocidaris > Heliocidaris tuberculata. The sequence goes on from CM046846.1 coordinate 15,443,630, forward strand.
GATCTCAATTACAGGAACCTAGGGAGTTGTTAAATGGCTTTATGTGTGTGATTATTGTGCATGGATTTCTTTCCGATACAGTTTATTTCTCTGGAAGTAAATTACAAAAGTTGTTCTTTTTTTTTCAAAAGTAAGCAAATGATGATCGTGTATTAAACCTAACGGAGTACACAGTTTGAAACCTGTCCTACATAATTGAAGTAAATTATAACATTTGTAGGAAACAGCATTTCCTATATGTGCAGTTTATTTTGTTTGCCTTGTGTGAAGAATATGTCAGTTTGCAAAAGGTGATCTTGAATTCAAGTGGTGTATTTTTTTATGTTGGTTAAGTTAATCTTGTTTAGGGAGTAATATTTAAGACAAACTTGTTTAGGGGGTAATATTTCAATCAAACCTGTTTAGGGGGGTAATTTTTATGAAAAAACACGCGAAATCCTTGTTAAAGGGTGTCTTTTCACCAAAGTATCAAACTTGTTTAGGGGGCATTTTTTAAATCCATGGACACGCATGTGTACACCAATATACCTGAGTGCCCCCCCCCCCCCGGGTGTATTCGGCCTATACACCTGTTTCCAATCTTGAAATAAGAAACGCAGTGAGACATTTACGGCAGTGCGGGTTTTAAAATTCAAGTAATGTAGAATCTACTCTGAACATGCGCGTACCAAGGGGGTGTTTTAGGTGTTCAAACACCCCCCCCCCCCCGTTTGGTGTTATTTGAAGTTAAAACACTTTCCCCTTTAGAATTCATAACCTTTTTTTTTTGCTTGTCAGATAATTTTTGAAAAAAAGACCCCCCCCCCCCCAAAAAAAAGAAAGAAAATATTGATAACCTTTTTTTTCTTTTGGTTGACAGAGAATTTTTGAGTTAAAAGACCCCCCCCCAAAAAAAAAAAAAAAAAAAAATACTGATAAACTTTTTTTTTTTTTGCTTGTCAGAGAATTAAAAACCACCCCCTTTAAAAAAATCCTGGGTACGCCACTGCTCTGACATATGGTAGGATGAATTCATCGTCAAATGTTAACTGTAGTATTAAAAAAATGGTAAGTATACTATTTTCCATCTTGAAATAAGCAGCGCTCAGTAAGGTATTTACTGCTAGACTCTTCGCTGAGAGTTCAACCAGCCAAGCCTTACTACAGCTCAGCCTCAGACTGTGGGCACTGCCGTGACAGATTACCAGCGTTGTAAAGAAGAATGTCATCAGTTTTTAACTAAATACAGATCGAACAGGGAAAAACAGAGCCCATAAATACTATACTCAAACATTTTTTGTTCTCAACAAAGTCACTCACGTCCAAAGTTAACCTTAAAATCTCGAAATAAACAGCTTTTACTGCAGGTTTCTTCCCCCGTAGTTATTTCAAGCAGTCAATGCTGCAGTGCATGCTGGTACCGCTCAGAGCAGAGTGCAACGACGCCGCGACAGAGTCCGGCTAAAAAGAGAAGAATTTCATCAGTTAACTATACAGAGAACATGTTATAGAGACAAACAAAGTCTATAAATACAGTTTCTAACATTATTTAGTTCTAAATAATATAACTCACGTCCAAAATCATCTGTAGAATGTATGAGTTCGCTCGGGAATTCGCGGTCATCTCATGTTGAGTGCTGTGCAGTGTATTGTTGTATTGTATGCCTTGTATAGGGTTGTGTGTATAAGTCGCGTCGCACTGAGCTTGCATTGAGATTGCACCGCAGTCTGGTGGGTGCTGCTCCTACATGGTATACTTGATCACAAAACGGACTATGATACAAATCGTACGTACATACCACGGACCTCTGTTGAAAATACCCATGGCATAATTATTTTCTTACGTGGGTTCCCCCGGTGAGAGATACAGAGTCTGCACTACGTACCGTTCGCCGGACGCACGCGCAGTCGTCGTCTGATTTGGTCGGCGGCGAGGCAAAGCACGCGGGCCAATGGGGTTTGGTCGTTCAGGAGATCGCTCACCTGCTGCCAACGCGACGTCGTCGTGCAACGCGAAGGGGGCGACAACCATGCGGACGGCCAGGCCGACCGGTCGGGACGGAAGGCGGCTCGCGGCGGGCAGCGGGAAAAAATTCTATAGGGTCCAACGGACCCCCTCCTGCAGCGCGTGCAAAGTCAATCGGGGCGGGCGCGCGACCCCCTGCGTGGCCTTAGCGAATTAATTATTATAGATAATAATAATAATAATAATAATAACTAGCGGGACCCGTGGAAATCCACGGGTTCCTTTTTTACATTGCACATTCAACATTTTCACAATCGATGTGTACATTCTTGTGAGTTTATTCATTAAAAAATTTTTTTTTTTTGTTAATGAAATTATCAATAAATTGAAACGAAAATGGTTATGAAGACTGAGTAATTTTTGTAGGTAAAATTTGTCTTTAATTTCGAGTCCGTCCACATTCACATACAAAGACGATACACAGACATCACTTATAACTGAACAAACATGACACTTTTTTCTTTTTTTAAAGTTACAAATTTTGTAATAGGATTTCAGAGAGAGAGAGAGAGAGAGAGGGGGGGGGGAGGAGGTGGGTTGGAAAAGGGGTTGGAGAGATAACAGGTGGGAAAATTAACAGGAAGTTAGAGAGATGGAAAGATAAAATAGAGTGTCTATGGATATGACTTTTCATTGAAACCTTATAAGTGCTATTTGGAAGTTTTAAATGGTCGACTGAAAGCACCGCGTGCGGATTGGTGTTTTTTTTTTTTTTTTTGGTTTTTTTTTGTGTTTAGATGGATGCACGTAACGTCAATCTTTTGTTCAAATGGCACACCCTTATATTATTATAAACAAAATCATGTTTATATACACACAGGCATTCACTCAGAGAAACATGCATACACGTATTTACAAACGCATACGTGCGTACTCATGGTCACAATTACTTACCCACATACCCACATACTCAGTTAAAAATATTGTACATATAATGTTATGTAATGTACATAATTTATGTTAGATATCATTATGACATAAAGGGGAAGGGAGAGAGAGAGAGAGAGAGGGGGGGGGGGAGTGGGGGTAGATAGATAGGAAGAGAGAGGAATGGATGTAGAGAATATAAACATAACAGAAAGAAAGAGAGAGAGTGGAATAAAGATAAGAGTTTCTTTTGATGTTAGTGTTTCCATTTAGCTTATTGTTTTATTATTAGAACTTAAATATAGTTGTAAAATTAATTACTATGGCCTAGTTACGTATATTTTGTGTATGGAATATTGTCATCATAGAGGTAGCTCATTACTTATTCTATAGCAAGAAATTGGTAGTAGTTATATATTTTCTATAAGTAATCGAGTGAAGATTCACCTACACATATTATAATTCTCAAATTCAATCAGACACTTACATGTATGAGCAATAGTGCAATACATGCGTTCAATCACATCCTACAATACACATGAGAAGTATTCAAAAAACAGAATTATGAATTTTCCCAATATTGGGCCCCGGGCCCTCCCATCACAAAATCATTGATCCGGCGCTGGCCCCCTCCCTCACAAAATCCTGGATCCGCCGTTGGACATGGTGGATGGTGAAGGCAGGCCCTATCATGCCCCTGCCCTCACTCTCCTGCAGCCAGTGGCATAGAAAGGTCCCAAATACAATGAAAATAAAAATGATTGATGCATTCACATAATCCCGCATCACCCATCCAATCCTACAGCCCTGCTAGTGCTATCTATACTGTGAGTTTATTTTTCTACAATGGAAAAAAAAAAAAAAAAAAAATGAATGATGCATTCACATAGTTGTAAAATTAATTACTATGGCCTAGTTATGTATATTTTGTGTATGGAATATTGTTGTCATCATAGAGGTCGCTCATTACTTAGTCTATAGCAAGAAATACAATTTTAGTTAGAAATTGGTAGTAGTTATATATTTTCTATAAGTAATCGAGTGAAGATTCACCTACACATATTATAATTCTCAAATTCAATCAGACATTTACATGTATGAGCAATACATGCGTTCGATCACATCCTACAATACACATGAAAAGTATTCAAAAAACAGAAGTATGAATTTTCCGAATATTGGCCCCCCTCCCGGCCATCACAAAAGCATTGATCCGGCGCTGGCCCCTCCCTCACAAAATCCTGGATGCGCCGTTGGACATGGTGGATGGTGAAGGCAGGCCCTATCATGCCCCTGCCCTCACTCTCCTGCATCCAGTGGCATAGAAAGGTCCCAAATACAATGAAAATAAAAATGATTGATGCATTCACATAATCCCGCATCACCCATCCCATCCTTCACCCCTGCTAGTGCTATCTATGCTGTGAGTTTATTTTTCTACAATGGGGGGGGGGGGGGGGGGGGGAATGAATGATGCATTCAAATACCCCCCCTCCCTTCCCGCTATATCTACGCCCATGACTTCAATGGAATAACGCTCCTAGCATAATGTTTGCCCCTCAAACGGATAATATTCATGGAACGATTTTTTTTAAAAGAAACAAAGTAGATGTAGAATATACTCAAATAAGATGAATCTACCATCGAATAAAAAATGAGTACAGGTGTATTCGGCCTAACCTTTTTCCAATTTTGAAATCAGAAACGTCGTGAGGCATTTACGGCAGTGCGGGTTTTAAAATTCAAGTATTGTAGAATCTACTCTGAACATGCGCGTACCAAGGGGGCGTTTTGGGTGTTCAAACACCCCCCCCCCCCTCCCGTTTGGTGTTATTTGAAGTTTAAAACACTCCTTCCTTTAGAATTCCTGATATTTTTTTTTTTGCTTGTCAGATAATTTTTGAGTTAAAGACCCCCCCCCCCCCACAAAAAAAATAAATACTGATAACCCTTTTTTTTTCCTTGACAGAGAATTTTAGAGTAAAAAGACCCCCCCCAAAAAAAAAATACTGATAACCCTTTTTTTTTATTTTGCTTGTCAGAGAATTAAAAACCACCCCCTTCAAAACATCCTGGGTACGCCACTGCTCTGACATACGGTAGGATGAATTCATATGAATTCATGTTCATATTCAAATGTTAACTGTAGTTTTAAAAAATGGTAAGTATACTATTTTCAATCTTTTTTATATTTTTTAATCTTGAAATAAGCAGCGCTCGGTAAGGTATTTACTGCTAGACTCTTCGCTGGGAGTTCAACCATGACCAGCCAAGCCTTACTATACAGCTCAGCCTCAGACTGTGGGCGCTGCTGTGACAGATTACCAGCGTTGTAAAGAAGAATGTCATCATTTTTAACTAAATACAGATCGAATAGGCAAAAACAGAGCCCACAAATACTATACTCAAACATTTTTTTGTTCTCAACAACGTCACTCACAAATCCAAAATTTACAGCTTTTACTGCAGGTTTCTTCCCCGTAGTTATTTCAAGCAGCCAAGGCTGCAGTGCATGCTGGTACCGCTCAGAGCAGAGTGCAACGACGCCGCGACAGAGTCCGGCTAAAAAGAGAAGAATTTCATCAGTTAACTATACAGAGAACATGTTATAGAGACAAACAAAGTCTATAAATACAGTTTCTAACATTATTTAGTTCTAAATAATATAACTCACGTCCAAATTCATCTGTAGAATGTATGAGTTCGCTCGGGAATTCGCGGTCATCTCATGTTGAGTGCTGTGCAGTGTATTGTATTGTTTGCCTTGTATAGGGTTGTGTGTATAAGTCGCGTCGCACTGAGCTTGCATTGAGATTGCACCGCAGTCTGGTGGGTGCTACACCTACATGGTGTACTAATCACAAAGCGGACTATGGCACAAATCGTACGTACATACCACGGACCTCTACTGAACATACCCATGGCATAATTATTTCCTTACGTGGGTTCCCCCGGTGAGAGATACAGAGTCTGCACTACGTACCGTTCGCCGGACGCACGCGCAATCGTCGTCTGATTCGGTCGACGGCGAGGCAAAGCACGCGGGCCAATGGGGTTTGGTCGTTCAGGAGGTCGCGCACCTGCTGCCAACGCGACGTCGTCGTGCAACGCGAAGGGGGCGACAACCATGCGGACGGCCAGGCCGACCGGTCAGGACGGAAGGCGGCTCGCGGCGGGCAGCGGGAAAAAATTCTATAGGGTCCAACGGACCCCTCCTGCAGCGCGTGCAAAGTCAATCGGGGCGGGCGCGGGACCTCCCGCGTCGCCTTAGCGTATTAATTATTATAGATAATAATAATTATAATAATAATAATAATAATAATAATAATAATAATAATAATAATAATAATAATAATAATAATAATAATAATAATAATAATAATAATAATAATAATAATAATAATAATAACTCTTATTCCACAGGCCCCTGGGAGCCGGGGGTGCTGGGGGTGCTGCAGCACCCCCGGAATTTTTTGAGGGGGTGCGCTACACGCCCTAGAAGGCCGAGGATGCTGGGGGTGCTGGCTGTAGCCAGCAAAATACTGATGACTTTTTTTTCTTCTTCTTCTCAGAGAGTTTTGGAGTTAAAAGGAGACCCGAAAACGCTGAGGACCTTTTTTTTTTGCAACTGCATACAACAACAACAACAACAACCAAAAATCTGCTCACAGCACCCCCGGTAACAAAATCGTTCCCAGGGGCCTGTTATTCCAGTGTTAGGGGGAATCCTTTTATCTCGGCCTATTGTTATCATTCGCCTTAACGCACGGTCACTTTCGCCGTAACGTCGAATTTCTATTGTGACGAAATAAACTGCACTGATAGGATTCCCCCTAACGTAGAAAATAATGTTGTAATGATAATGATAATGATAATAATAATAATGATAATAATAACAGTAATAATAATAATAGTAATGACAATGATAATAATAATAATAATAACAAACATCATCATCCTCATCCTCGTTATCAAAATAATATTACAAATAATACTTCTCATAGTACTACTAATAATGATGATAATAATAACACTAATAACAACACCAGGCCTAACAATAGGCCTATCGAGAAGAAGAAGAAACAAAATGAAAGTGAAAGTAAGGTCCAAACTAAAGAAAATTTTAGAAATTGCTAAGATAAACCAAAAAACAACTTACTATAAACGGCAGTAAATTTGATTTTTTTAAAAGCTACTCCCTCCCCCCCCCCCCCCCCATTTTTTGTACTGGAACTGACCGAGCAAGAGGAGGGGGAACCTCCCCCCTTCCCTCCTCCGTGGTGGGTACCTCCGGGTACAATTATTGCTCCAGGCTCTATTTCGTCACAGGAATGGGGTTAAAGGTATGGGGCACTAGCGCACCCAAGGGGAGGGGGGCAGGGGGCAGACTCCCCCCTGACAACTTTTGACCAAAAAAGATTATCGGGTTCATGACAGATTCACTGTAAAAGGTCCTCTCCATGCATCAGTGGGCCGGGATTGCCCCCCCCCCCCTTTGAAAGAAAAGTATACATTGTGCCCCCATTCTTTTAGAACTGATAACCTTTTTTTTTTTTTTTTTTTTTTTTTTTTTTTTTTTTTTTTTCGCTTGTCAGAGAATTAGGGAGGAAAACTGGACCCCATAAAATCTGAACCCCCCCTCCCCCACTGAGCGACTTTTGGAGGGCTGGCGAAAAAAAAATGAATCTCCCTCCGAACAGTTCCCCAAAGTTTCCGCTGACCATATCCTCGGAAGTTTTGCCCCTCTTGGCACCAAGATCCAGTTACGCCACTGCTATGGGGGTTAGGGATAGGGTTGCGAGTGGAATATGTTAGGTTTACGGTGGGTTAGAGAATGAATCGAAGTGTTTGGCGCAGGGATGAAGTTATAGGAATTCGGTTAAGCATTAAGAAGTTCCTTGGTGTAAGATATTAACCGCTGATAGGAGCAATAGTCACCGGAGCACGTGTCGTGCAACCCCCCTGGAGCCGCGCCACCCATTCCACCTCGTTCTGCTTCATACCTACCCGGCATGTGTGGGAATTTGCACCCACATGCCTCTGTGGCTTCAATGGTTTCGCATTCTGTTAGGCAAGCCCCCTCCGAGTAAAAGGGGTAATGGTCCAAGCGTGTGTCTCGACAATCGGTGTCGTACGGATAGGACATGCTAAGTTCCTTGAGAGAGAGAGAGAGAGAGAGAGAGAGAGAGAGAGAGATAAGAGAGGAGGTTTGGAATAGGTTAAATCATAGAGGAGGACGAGAAATTATACAGAAAAGGTAATTTAATTTGTGCCACTCTTTTTCGATACTTTTATCGGCATCACATGATAAATAAACCGATCAACAAATAATAGTAAAATGTTAATTTCCCATTTTCTTTGTGTTTAGAAGTAAATTGTTAATGCCTGAAAAAGATAATATTAGATTTATTTTGTATCACGTTATTGAACGCAGAAATAAAATTTAATCAAACATTAAGAGGTGAGATGAACAAGATTGCAGTTACTGCAGCTGGAAAGGGGGGGGGGGGGTCTCCTCACTGCTGCCCAGTCCAAGTCAGGGGAGCTGCAGCAGACTTCTTAGTACATGTAATGACAATTTGATCGATTTAATTGATAAAACCATTGTAAAGTAACATGATACACGTGGTAAGACGTGAAAATGCACATGGAAGGTTGAAACGTCAAGGATATTCAGAGAATTCGACATTATAATTTTGTTTCAACTTTAAAAAAAACATAAAGTTTGTATTAATTTTCTAAAATTACAGTCAATAAAGTCTGTGATCAGTTTGTGATAAAGGCGTATGTTACACAAAAAGTTAGGATGCACATGAATAAAGTTGACTTTCAAATAGATTAATAGATGTTTCCTTCGTGAAACGATAAAATTACCGTTTGCTTTTTGATTGCAATAAGCGTCCGAACACCAGGCATGATAGCGACCCCAACATCCGTTACCAGAGGGACATCGCCCCGTTGATGAACAAGAAGCTTATTTGAGGAAAAAAATGTTTTAATACGGTTATTATACTAGTCTGTCTAAAACTGAGTAGATGTAGGCGCAAAAAACAAAATAAAACAAATCGGTATATTATTGAGAGAGAGAGAGAGAGAGAGTGCGTGTGTGTGTGTGTTGTGATGTGTGTGTGTGTGTGGGTGGGAGTGCCGATTATTGTCATACAAAAAAGAACAGGTGGAATTGCATTCATCTCATTATGCCTCAAATTCTGCTGTATATCTATCATTATTTTTATTATATGTTTGAGTGAAAATAAACTTGAATTTAACTAAACTGAATTCAGTATGAATATCGTCGTCTTACCTTAAATCCAGTACCCTCTGGGAACAAAGTTGGCACATATTCCTCAACTTCGGCATTTAGACGGACCCAAAGGCTTTCCTTCGTTCCACTGCGGTTTATTTCAAGCCTCGCATCGCTTTCGATATCATCATCACCATCATCGAATTCGCCATCGTTGAACGTGTAACACAACCCAGCACTTGTCATCTTCCTGGTGAAATTCGCTGCTCCGCACGCCTTCGCTCCTTTCTTCCACGCGCACTCCAAAATCATGTCAGACGCTTGATGCGCGTTCGCCAGCAAAACTTCATCCAGCTGCACATCAAGAACATCATCAATTTCGTTCACTCCGAAAGCGTCCCACCCTCGATTTACGGAGCCGTCAAGGAGGACCTGAATGATGGTGCTCATGGGAGGTTTGTCGACGAGCGATGCCTTTACGATGTTGGAGTTGCAGATGGTAACGGAGGGAAAACCAATAGAAGTTTTTCGTTCGGTCGAAAATTCTTCTTTGGTCAACCTGGCGCTGTATTTGGTGATTTGTTCTTTGGCGGTAAAAATTAAAAGGACGTATGACGTCACCATGACGCACACCCAAGATAATCTGGAAAAAAACCCCCCCGGAATTATAAGGAAACAAATCAAAATACACGTCCCATTGTCTTAACTGTGATAGAACTTGAGTTTCTAGAGTTGATGGGCTTCTTCACGATTTTTGTTAAATAGTTTACAAAGTTTTATTTCTAGCATGCTGAAAGATGTTGTCCTATGGAAATTAATTAAATTAGGCTATTATAGACAGAGTGAATTTAAACAGCAACGACTTTAATTAGACTTTCTACTTTGATTTTGGTTGTCAGTCTTTTCCTTAACCATGCATAAGCGTTTTCCTGTGAGTTTGATGTCGGGTTGGACTTCCATCTTAAATCTCTATTTCATCCCCTACAGTGCGTCCCAGAAAAAAGTTGATAGTCAGAAAAAGTTTTCCCAAACAAATATTATAAAACATTTGAAGCAAAATCTTATACCTGTGGATAGCTTATAGGGTCTCTTCTGTTAAATGACTCCTATATAAATATCTGGCGATATTTTACGCTCGAGTGAGCAAAGGCCATTTTTGTTAAAGTGTGCAAAATCCAGATTTGACAAGAATTGGTATTTGTTCTGGCTGGTATTCAAAGTTGAGAGTCATGAAAAGGCAACATATTTTGATCAGTAATAGACAATTTATGAAAGAACCGGTTTTGTTCTCGGTATGTACTAATATACGTATCTTATCAACAATTTTATGCTTCAGTGAACAATTAACTACTTTTATTGAGTGTTTTGAAATATTAATTTTGACGAATTTTTACTTCATGTTGGCTTTCACATGCTCAGTCAACCATATTTTGATGGAATGTGTCAGGACATCAAAAATAAAGCTTATTCTTTCATAAATTGCCTTTTAATGATTAGAATATGAAAATTTCTAAGGCTTTTCAAGCCTTTCAAAACCATGGATTTTGCACCATTTGAAAGCAATGGCGTTTGCTCACCCAAGCATAAAATATGATGTTTTGGTGCCGTTCGATAGGACAGACAGGTATTAAAATTTCCTACAAATATTTTTTACAAATATTTATTTCGGGAGACTTTTTCCAACTCTTAACTTTTTCTAGAAAGCACTGTAGATCTACCTATTTCAGAATTGTCACTCAGAAATTGACAACACATTGTTAATTTTAAAGCAAATTAAACCACGCCAGTTACAGAAGAGAACTGTTGGAATAGCATCCATCTCATTTCCTAATTTTTTGTCGAAAATTCTCGTGTTCAAGCTGCTGTCAGAAATCCTGAATGCCCCCCCCCCCCCCCCCCCCCCCCCCCCCCCCCCCCCCCCCCAGTTCTAGGATTGTCAGAAAGGGGGGATGAGGTTTCCGGAACAAATGCAATCAAACCATTTATCAAATCAAAACAAAAAAAATCAATCAAATCATATCAAATCAAATCGAATCAAAGCAAATCATATCAAATTAAATCAAATCAAATCAAATTAAATTAAATTAAATTAAATCAAATCGAATCAAATCAAATTAAAACAAATCAAATCAAATTTATTTATTTCGGGAATCCCATCGGCCATCCCAAACTCTTTTGGGTAGGGGCTCTCTTCTTTTATCCTCAAGAGGCGCGGCCATATCGCCGACCGTGGATTAACATATGCCCACCCCTACCCCTCTAATCCCTTTGGAAATGCCGTGGCCAGGTATGCCACTAATCACCACGAGTCACCGACGTTACCACATCCCTTTCGCTTCAAATTATTCTAATGGAGACCGATATCAGTTTTAAATACATTAGGGTAATTGCTTTTCATGAGTACATACATGTAGGTTTCGTGGAATATATTATATACCACCGTCATATCGGGTAAACATGATGGATTTCAACGCTTTAGAATACCACTCTTTTCTCTCTGGTCGATTAAAGGGCTGGTCAGACTTGTCCGACAACGATAACGAGATGTTTTATTAAAGGTTTACCCTACACCTATCCTTCTATTAACATACACAAGCATACTCACACGTACGCCCAACAATGTACCTTTAATTGAACATCTCGTTATCGTTATAGGGCAAGTCTGACCAGTCCTTCGTAAATACATTGCGCGAATAATGTCAACCGGTACGTATATACATAGAAGATTAGATTTCTATTCATTCATAATTCCTATTTAATTAACTCACTGTTAAAACGAGTAATATGGAATACATTACCAAGTAACATGGTGAGGATATAATGAGGGCAGAGTATTATACTTCCAAAACAGTCGAAAGACTCTAGTTTTATATTCACTGACTCTGACAGGGGCAGATCCAGAATTTTGTAAAAGGGGAGGGTTCAGTTTGGAGAAAAACTCATACTGGAAGAAAATGGTTATCACATTTTTTATTTATTCATCTTTTGCGTGAAAGATTTTGTTTATCCCAATTTTATTATTATAGGAGGGGATCTTTCTCTTATACCCTAACTAGCCACTTTACAATAGGCTCACACATTATCGTGAAATTTCTTTCGTATGAGGAAAGTAAATGAGTACAGCACACTAATCAGGCTACGAAGTGCTTAGAATGCAAACTTTCAGTATTCAAAACAGAAAATCCTCTTATACTCTGTCGCTCCGCTCCCTGTTTTAATACACTTAAAATTCAAATTTAAACAAAATGTATAAACAGGTATTACATAGGCAGAGAGGAATCGTCCCCCGAAATCAAAAGTCGCAAAAAATATTAATAACGATATAAGCTGCCTATCCCATAAGAGAAAAAAGAAAAGGGAGGGTATTAAGCTCAGGCTTTGATCATTGCGGTACTTGGGTGCATAAAAGTGGTCTAAAATACAATGTTTCAAACTACAAAATTTTCATAATTTTCAGGCGCGACCTCGCAAAATAGAATATTTAATTTAGTAAGGGCGTTGGACTCTAGAAGTGCAACATTTTAATGGTACAGCGAAATGCAAAGTCTTCTTATTTGTGGGAGGGGCGGGGATGTACCCCCCCCCCCCTTCAAAGGATTTATATACGAGTATAATATGTATTGCGTTCCTTGCGCCAAGTTTAGAAAATAGTTCAATTCTTACTGCAGGCTCAGCCCCCCTCAAATGTTTTGGCTCATTACGCCACTGGTCAGAGGGATAGTATTTATAGTAAACTTGACATCAATCCTCCTCCATATGAAAATGATTATTGCTTGTGATTTTAAATGACAAGTTGAGGAAAATTATGAAATTTATGTTTATTCATTTGCTTATCCATTAGTTTGTTGGGTTTTTTTTTTAACCATACATCTGATCATTTATTTCATTTTTATATGATCGGTCATTTTTACAATGCCATGCATATAAAAAGCAGTAATCCATAACTAAAACAATACACAGGAGATACATAAAAGTTGCGCAAATGAAAATGAAATTAGGACCGAATAACAAAAAGGCCGAAAATGCTTTTACAGGCTGAGCTAAAAAAAAACACCCCAAAACATAAAGATAGTTTTGACCTATTGCAATGATAAAAAAAATTCTTCAATATTATGCGTTTTATGAAGAAATGAGGATGATGTAGATTACATAAAATATTCCTGTCAGATTTGGTTTCCAATTATATCAACGGCATAAAAAAAATCGATTAATGCTGACATCGTCGTCACTCATGAAAAAGGGACGTCACAACAATTTACAAAGGGGGAGACAATAATATTGAATAAAAATAGAAATAAAATAACCAAAAACATGAATCTTGAATTTTTGATAATACTTGATTTGATTTGATTAGCTTTGACTTGATTTAATTTAATTTAATTTCATTTCATCCTTTCATTTGAAATTCCACGAATAAACAATATACAGTGTATATATATATATATCTTAGTAAAGGGGGAAAAAAAAAAAGCAAGATGCCAATCGAGTTTATTACCGGTAACATAAACAATATTGTACTCAATTATATATAATATTCAAACGTATCACAACCAGTGGCGCAAATCCATTTTGAAATTCGGGGGGGGGGGGGGGGGGGACATTCGCCTCCAAAATCTCTGACAAGCAAAAAAAAAAGAAAAAAGAAAAGGTTATTCAAAAAGGGGGGGGGACATTCGCCTCCAAAATTCTCTGACAAGCAAAAAAAAAAAAAGTTATTCAAAAAGATGGGGGGGGGGGGGAACATTCGCCTATCTTCAAAAAGGTGGGGGACATGTCCCCCTGTCCCCCTGGATTTGCGCCCATGATCACAACGAACATAATGTACAATTTACGATATTTGCAGAACATGTTACGTTTAAATCAAAATGAAAATCTTCTAATGAAGGGTAACTTTTCTCTACAAAACGTTTTCTATTTAAAAAAAAAAAGGGGGGGGGTGAAAATTCATAATGTTAAATGAGATCATTAAGGAAGGGTTTACAAAATGTCGCCATGCCGAGTTACACCGATTTACATCGATAATATAAACTCACCTTCGAATAGCGCTGTAGTTGTTATTATACACGTATTTGATCCCATGTAAGGTTGTGATGGCAAGAAAGTCGTTAAACAGAAGCTTCGAATCCGCATTTACCTCGGCATTTATCGTCGATAGCGTATCGAGACCATCTTCCGAATCTTTCTTCTCGGGTGGTGCTTGGCTCTCATTGACATTGTGGTCATCATCCTGATGGCCATCCTGGTCTTCACCTACACTCAGGATTTCAATATCCGCGTCGATGACGTGTTCGTTTTCAGACGCTACTCTCTGAGATACAGACTCGACCTTGTTGCACCGGTCTATCTTTATATTCATCTTTTTTTAAACGACCGTTTTTTCCTCCTCTGAAGTGACCGAATAAATTGTGTGGAATGTATGTATGTGCGCGTATACACTGAGCATGCAAGGAGCGTAAAATCTGGCCTATTACAGTAATTGGGATAGTTTCTGTTTTATATTGGCGGGAAATTGAACGCCGCGTATCATCAAGGCCGACTGTCTGCGTGGCAAAGTCGCTGAACAATTGAGTATCGGGAACACAATCATTACATTCCCACCTTACAGGGAAATCCAACCTAAATGGCAAGTTGCTCGATCTGACAGAATGCAGAAGAAAGTCAGAGAAGCAGATTGGTGAGAATTTGAACGAAATCGGACATGCAATACGAAAGTTATGCATGAATTTCTAACAGTCATAATCACTATACGTGGGAATTTCAAATCGCGGGCTAATAAGTATAATGCCACTGGGATATGGAGCGGCCGACAAATTTCCCACTTGTTTCAACACAAAAAATTACTCAAATGTCCACTTTTCAAAAAGCAATAATCGGTAGGATCTTTTAATTTTTTTCTAAAAACCTATGACAATAATTATGCTATCTACAATATATTTTGAGTACTGCCCCAAGGCATAAGGCGCTTAAGAGAAAATGGAATTCAATGATATTTTATTACAACAAACTGGAGAGTTGACCGGGACTACGTCACAATCGACTGACCAAATTGCCAATTTGAGATTCGCATAGATTTAGTGATCTCAATCTACCAAACATACATACTCTTTGTCCGATTTCTTTTAAACTTTCAACCATCCTGTTTTTCTTATTTTTATAATTTCACAAAAATCATATCATTACAAAATAAAGTTGGATTGCCCGAGTTTAACATAATTATGGAACGACATGTGAACCTATAGCATGAACTGATTTTAGGCACTAACAGTTACATGTATATTAGAAAGTTTATTACAAAATCCAGTATCATTGCTTCTTGAGGGATTAGTAAACATGGTAAAAAGTTTGATCAACATCAACAAGAGCGTCATCGGACCATTTTGAATATTTGGAGGAGAGGGACAAAACAGTTGCATAAAGTTAGCAAAAGGTTTGACAAACGAAAAAGGGTCTTCCAAATTCCAAAAATGCCGACAGAAATATAATTCAACATAACATTTCTTTTCTTTCAGTAAATATTTTTTCCACATATTTAAAAAAAAAACAATCATATGATATAACGTATACCTGTATACGGGGTAAGCATATTTCAATACTAGGTGACGGTGGCCCGAGTATTGTTTTATTTTTTTTTTCTACTTCAAAATTCTTGGGGGGGGGGGGGCTCGTGCGATTGTGTACACAAGGTCATGTAATAAGCAGGGGCCGGGGAGCGTTTTTGAAAGTGGGGGGGGGGGGGGGCTGATTTGATTTCACTCAGTGAATTAATGAAAATTTCGAATCTTTTTTCCAAGGTTTTATGAAACATGTCTACTCAAAAAAATTGGGGGAGGGGGCTGCAGCCCCCCGGGGCTCCCGGTTCCGGGGCCCATGATAATTCTAAACCCTGGTATTAACACTTGAGATGTAAATGGCATAGCTAATGTCCTATATACATTCGTTAATACTACCATGATTGTTAAGCCACAAAAGCTGTGTTTTTCTGACTTATATGACTTGTGAACACAGACATTTTGTATCGCACAGAATAATCTTAGTTGGATTATCACAAACATAATCGAAATTCACAACCGCCCATTCGACATTTGACTCAATAAGAGAGATTTAACCAAACTGGCTGTTAGATATTTTGATCTGTACGAAAACGGGTATGGCGCCACACACAGCTTATTGCTATTACTGGTGATATATTATTTATTATTATTATTATCATTCACCATTACTAATGTTCTCATTCAGCTTTTTTTGTCTAAGGGTAATGCTGTTTAGATGGCAAAAAGTAGGGGCCTACTATGAAGGATAATAACTTTATGTCCATTTAACATCGTCCAACAATATGTCTCAAGACTGAGAAATGGTACATTGTATTTACATATTGTGTTTACTTATTTATTTCATATTTCAAAATAACCTGATTTTCATCGGTGTCTTTTACTAGAAAAAATATTGTATTAAGATAATTATACTTCAAGATAGATATGAGCGAAATGCAAAGGTATAACGTAGCCGGTTAAAAAAATATGAGAAGGGTTATGGAATCAATATAGGAAATATTACAGAAACAGACAGTATACTATTACCACAGGGTCTTATTTACCAAAGGTATATAGCCTCATCAATATCATTACTATTTTTCTTGAGGGCCCTGCAGTTATTATTATCTCAGCATTGCTCGGTATACCCACAACAGCTTCACCTGGGCCGAGAACCAGGGATAAATGTGGATAAACACCTTGCCCAAGGATGTAAGCTCCAAGCAAGGATCTAATCCAGTATTAAGATTTTAGAACAGAACTTAAAGTAAAATGATTCCAAGATACATGTATATATATATTTATATATATATATATATATATATATATATATATATATGTGTGTGTGTGTGTGTGTGTGTGTGTGTGCGCGTGCGTGGGTGTGTGTGCGTGGGTGTGTGCGCGTGTGCGCGCGCGTGTGTGGTGTGCGCGCGTGTGTGTGTGTATATATATACATATATACATATATATATATATAGAGAGAGAGAGAGAGAGAGAGACAGAGACAGAGACAGACAGAGACAGAGAGACAGAGACAGACACAAAATAAATTACTCCGTTAGACACAAAAGTTTCAATATTTCGCTTATAAGGCTTCTTTCAAATTTCAAATCGCGGGCTAATAAGTATAATGCCACTGGGATATGGAGCGGCCGACAAATTTCCCACTTGTTTCAACACAAAAAATTACTCAAATGTCCACTTTTCAAAAAGCAATAATCGGTAGGATCTTTTAATTTTTTTCTAAAAACCTATGACAATAATTATGCTATCTACAATATATTTTGAGTACTGCCCCAAGGCATAAGGCGCTTAAGAGAAAATGGAATTCAATGATATTTTATTACAACAAACTGGAGAGTTGACCGGGACTACGTCACAATCGACTGACCAAATTGCCAATTTGAGATTCGCATAGATTTAGTGATCTCAATCTACCAAACATACATACTCTTTGTCCGATTTCTTTTAAACTTTCAACCATCCTGTTTTTCTTATTTTTATAATTTCACAAAAATCATATCATTACAAAATAAAGTTGGATTGCCCGAGTTTAACATAATTATGGAACGACATGTGAACCTATAGCATGAACTGATTTTAGGCACTAACAGTTACATGTATATTAGAAAGTTTATTACAAAATCCAGTATCATTGCTTCTTGAGGGATTAGTAAACATGGTAAAAAGTTTGATCAACATCAACAAGAGCGTCATCGGACCATTTTGAATATTTGGAGGAGAGGGACAAAACAGTTGCATAAAGTTAGCAAAAGGTTTGACAAACGAAAAAGGGTCTTCCAAATTCCAAAAATGCCGACAGAAATATAATTCAACATAACATTTCTTTTCTTTCAGTAAATATTTTTTCCACATATTTAAAAAAAAAACAATCATATGATATAACGTATACCTGTATACGGGGTAAGCATATTTCAATACTAGGTGACGGTGGCCCGAGTATTGTTTTATTTTTTTTTTCTACTTCAAAATTCTTGGGGGGGGGGGGGCTCGTGCGATTGTGTACACAAGGTCATGTAATAAGCAGGGGCCGGGGAGCGTTTTTGAAAGTGGGGGGGGGGGCTGATTTGATTTCACTCAGTGAATTAATGAAAATTTCGAATCTTTTTTCCAAGGTTTTATGAAACATGTCTACTCAAAAAAATTGGGGGAGGGGGCTGCAGCCCCCCGGGGCTCCCGGTTCCGGGGCCCATGATAATTCTAAACCCTGGTATTAACACTTGAGATGTAAATGGCATAGCTAATGTCATATATACATTCGTTAATACTGCCATGATTGTTAAGCCACAAAAGCTGTGTTTTTCTGACTTATATGACTTGTGAACACAGACATTTTGTATCGCACAGAATAATCTTAGTTGGATTATCACAAACATAATCGAAATTCACAACCGCCCATTCGACATTTGACTCAATAAGAGAGATTTAACCAAACTGGCTGTTAGATATTTTGATCTGTACGAAAACGGGTATGGCGCCACACACAGCTTATTGCTATTACTGGTGATATATTATTTATTATTATTATTATCATTCA